>CAUYPK010126233.1:0-15016 GCA_963574355.1 Loris lydekkerianus
AAAGAAAGATGGAGACTTTACCTCTTTTATGTTTACATGGATGGAGCTGGAACATATTCTTCTTAGTAAAGTATCTCAAGAATGGAAGAAAAAGTATCCAATGTACTCAGCCCTACTATGAAACTAATTTATGGCTTTCATCTAAAAGCTATAACCCAGTTATAACCTAAGAATATGGAGAGGGGGGAGAGGGAGGGGATTGAGGGAGAGGATGAGTGGGGAGAGGGTGATTGGTGGGATTACATCTGCGGTGCATCTTACAAGGGTACATGTGAAACTTAGTAAATGTAGAATATAAATGTCTTAACACAATAACTAAGAAAATGCCAGGAAGGCTATGTTAACCAGTGTGATGAAAATATGTCAAATGGTCTATAAAACCAGTGTATAGTGCCCTGTGATTGCATAATTGTATACAGCTATGATTTAATAATAAATAAATAAAATAAAATAAATAAAATAAAATAAAATAAAAAAAGAAAAAGACATCTACGGTGCATCTTAGAATGGGTACAGGCAATTGCACTAATGTACACAGCTATGATTTAATAATAAAAAAAAAAAAAGAAAGAAAAAGAAAAGTTAGAAATGAAAGGAAGGTGGCCCATCGAGGAAGAGGCACTCTCAACTAGGCCTTGGAAGGCAAGCAAGGTCTCAGACGGAAATGAACAGGAACATCCTTCCCAGGAAGCTCAGCCCATCAGAGGCCCAGGGGTGAGAAGGGTTGGCCCAGAGTCACATTGCTTCTGTGCAGGTCACAGTTCTGAGCATGGGTCCCCGGGGTAATGTGGGCCACCTGTGTTGACCTGTGTCCCAGGGATGTGGTGATCAACAAAATTTGTGCTGGTCAACAAATAAGGCAAAGGACTCCACAGTGTGCCCTGCAGGCAGGCCAAGGGGGAGGCTGCTGGACTCGTCTGGCACCAAGTCTCCAAAACAACCTGTTTGTTCTTGCCCTCCTGGCCCTGGCCTCGAGGACAGTCCCCTCCTTCCTTTATCACTCCCATAATCGCCCTGCCTGGTGGATCCAAGGTTCATCTAGAGGTATCACCAGCAGTGGGTGGCTTGAGTGGCTCCCCTCTGTGGGGCCTGTGGTCTTAGCACTGTGGTCCTCATTGCCTCTCCACTAGATTCTCTGGTATCTCCAGGAGGAACAAATCAGAAGAGGCCGCACAGGAGTGGGCTGTGAGGTCCCCTGCCCAGTGCTGGTCAGCTCTCCCCTTGGCTCTTCCTGCCCCCACCTGCACCTTTCCTGGCCTGGTACTATCTCTGCAAGGAAGTGGCTTTCCCAGGGAATAAATCTACTGCTGCCGCTCCTTCCCACACACCTCTGCCACCATCCACCTCCTCAAAGGCCACCCTGGGCCTCTGCTGAGCGGGGTGGGGTTTCAGGACCTGCCATGACATCCTACCTCTTGCTCTGGCTTATCTGGCTTTTCTGAGATCATGGGAAAATGAAGCCCAGTCATATCTACAGAACAGTTGTCTTGATGTTGACCTCGTGGGGTGATTGCCCTTGACGGCCTGAGAGTTATGCAGAATTGCCCACAGCTCACTCGGGTGAGGTGGGTGGTTCCTCTCTTGCAAGCTTATCTTCACTTTGCAGCCCTGGTAACTAACTGCCAAGAGCTGCGAGATCAGAGAGAAAATATTTACAATGAAAATTGACCCAGAAAAACTTAGATAGGGGCCAGTGCACCTTCAGTGCCTGACCTCTTCCAGATGAAGCAACTTTGGACAAGGGATATAACCTCCTTACACCTTAGGAAGAGGCAGGGCTGTACGGTACAAAGACCAGGAGCTTTGGATCAGACAGAGAACTGAATTCGAATCCTCCCTGCCTAGTGGTAGCCTGGGAGTTTGGGCCACAGTGTCTATCTCAGGTCATATTTCCTGTCTCAGAGCAGTTTGCAGGTTACCCAAGACTAACACAGTGGGAAGATTGGCTGGGAGTGGCCCACTCTGCCTCCGGTTCTCATCCCAGTCTGAGGTTTTCCATCTTCTCCATAAAGGAGCTGGAGGTGGTGACCAGCAAGATCACTTTTAGCTCAGACCTTACGCCTTCCCATCAAGTCACAAGGACAGTAAGTCATTCTCCTCCAGCCAGCTAGCCCCGTACTGACACCCCAGTGCTGGCGTGGCCTGATTATAAAACCATGAGGGCATGGAGGGTTGGGTGGGGTCTGAGCCCCCCCAGCTCTGCTATTCCATCCTGTGTGGGCTTTTCCTGCCTAATTATTCCCACTCTGAGGGGTGGGGAACCTGCAGCCTTGGGGACCACATGTGGCCATCTGGATCCCAGAGGGAATCCAAATTTTACAGAACAAATCCTTTCAATAAAGAGATTTATTCTGTAAAGTTTGGATTCAGTAAAGGGGCTGTGCTTGAGGTACGGAGGATGTATGTGGCCTTGAGGTGGCAGGTTCCCTACCGCCTATTGTGGGGCTAGTGTAGTGGGTGAAATAGTCCCTCGCTCCTGGCAAGCTGGTGGCCTCGGCACACTGCTCCTCCACGTCCTTGCCTCTCAAACGCTAACTAGCCCCATTCACACTTGGATAACTGTGGGGAGGGAGCTCAGATAGAATTGTGGATCTTGTAAAAAGTGTTTTTTAAAGCATGAAACCATGGAAAGAAGGGAGGTGTCATGGTCTGATTCCCAACCAGACCTCCAGGAAGGGTCCCCTTCAACAGAATAATTGCCTATCATCCCTTTCCCAAGATGTCCCCACTGTCCAACCCCCTCCACGTCATAAATTCTGAGGCTAACCCCTTGTGAAGTGGCCTGGCCACTTTTCCCTGGGAAACCATCATGTGGTACACCCTCTATCACCTTCTCATGACCTTGAGGGGGGTGGCCATATGTCCCTTTTATTTGCCCAGTCTGTTAGCCAGAGTGATTATTAACAGCACCTCCTTATTCTCAAAAACACGTCTTACTCAACTTGCCCAAGCAAGTATGTTGTCACTGTGCCTGTACAGATCCACCTCTGGCCACTCTGGGTCACCCCTGCGCTGAGGTTGGTTTGGGATGGAGACGTCAGCCCCTGTAGACATCATCTAAGGTAGGCATTCTTCTCCATTTCACTCTTGTAAGAAGAGGATGTGACTTTCAAGGAAACAGAAGGAAGAGCAGAGGGCACCAGACTTCCTCCATGGGGGATTCAGTGGCTTTCCGCCTTCTTTTGTCCAGTTCTTTATCCTCAGGTTTTCTCTCTGCCAAGGGCACGAGGAAGTGCTGCCACCCCCCTCACCCGGAGATGCCCCTGACGGTGGCCCCCAAGGCCACAGAGCAGCCGCCATCAGAGCAGAGGCAGGTAGGAGACAAGGACACTGTGCCAAACAGACTGAGGTTTCTCATCCCAGGCTTATGGTCCTCGGCTGGAGTGCTGGGATCACACCATGACAAGAGGAACTGGGAAGAAGGCTTAGGATGCCACAAAGCATTGAACTGCTGACGTTTTGACATTTTCTCCCTCTTTAGCCAGCAATTCTGTGGTTTTTTCTTATTAGATTGGAGAGGGAACAAATTCATCTTTACAAAGGTTTATATTAATGCCACTTCCATGACTTAGAGGCACGTCGAGGACAAGAGCACATTTCACAGATGAGGAAACTAAGTTCAAAGAAGGAAAACAATTCTGGTCTTTCATTGACCTAGTGAAGCAGGCTTCCTTCTAGAGACAGTCAAGGCTGTGATCACACACACACACACACACACACACACACATTCCCACACTCAACACAAATTCCACTGTTCCCCAGGGACCTTATTGGTTTCTCTGCTCTGGTTTTAAATCGTGATACCATCCTATTTCTTGGCTATGAATATACCAAGCTCAAACATGCCTCTTGGTTTCACTCTGTCGGCCAAATAAGTGGTTACCCAGAAGCCACCAGCAAAGGGAGAGGCAATGCTCAGTCTGGGGCAAAGGTGGCATTTGCTTTGTTTCATTTTCTTGTCTTTCCATACAGTTGCTGGAGTGTTATCCAGAGAGGCCCAGGTCCATCCCCCACTCCTGGGTCCCTGAAGACTCTACATGCCCACCAGGCCTGGGAGGCAGCCCAGCAAGGTTCCAAAATTACTCTCATTTTACATCCTGCCTGAGCCACAGACTGATCAATGTGAGCCCCCTCCTTGCCATTTGCTGGCTTAGCCGTGGAAAACCCACCTCCAGCCTTTCTGCCTGGGGGTTCAAGGCCAGACCCCAGGGAGGCCATCTCTTCTGATCACCACCGGTCTTCCTTGTGACTCATTTTCAGAGTGAATTCTGCCTCCATTCCTCACAGACTTTCATTATTTGTTGTTGTTGTTGTTGATTAAGATACACCGATAGGTACATATCATAACAGTATCAAGAATAATAACATACTTGTTATCAAGAGCCTTGCATACATTACCACATAGAATCTTCTCAACAAACCTAGAGTGTAGGTCAAAGTACTGTCATTATCATTGTACAGATGAGGAAACTGGCTCACAGAGATAAGTGATATGCCAGAGTCACACAGGCACTACATGACAGAGCCATGATTTCAACTCAGGGTTAACTGACTCCACCAAAGATCACCTATTCTAATACTCCCCGAACGGACCACGACTTCCAAAGAAGCTGTCTGACCGAAAGGGGGTGGGAGGCAGATTCTGGATCACATAAGTTTAAGAAAAACTATATACCAATGCTTATCAGATTTTTGTTCTCGAGAACCTTTTAGTCTTAAAAATTATTGAGATCTTGGGCGGTACCTGTGACTCAAGGAGTAGGGGGTCAGCCCCATATGCCGAAGGTGGTGGGTTCGAACCCAGCCCCAGCCAAAAACTGCAAAAAAAAAAAAAAATTATTGAGATCTTCAAAGAGCATTTGTCTATGTAGGTTATGTCCATCAATATTTACTGTCATTGAAACTAGACTGAAAATTTTTAAATACAATAATAAACTCTCTACCTGCTAACATAAACACCTTATTTTTATGAACAATGATTCTAAAATAAAGACAGGGCAGGTGGGGGGGGGGGTCACACAGGAGCAGTGGCACCTGCCACCCTGGGAACGAGAGCAAGGCCGGGACACGCAGGTGCCTTGGAGGTCACCAGGAGGAGTGGGGATTTTTTTTTCCTCAGGGTAACAGGAAACCCCAGGAGGAAGCTCACCAGCGAATGACATGCTCTGAATTACACTTGAGGACGGTCACTTGGGCAAGAAGGGCAAGGGTAGAAATGGAAAGACTGTAGGAGGCAGAGGTCCAGGTGGCCTTCATGAAGGGACTGACAAAGAAACCAGTGTTTTCTGGGATATGCTGGATGCATGACTCCACCTACCCTCCTCCACCTGACTCTGCACATCAGACATGAGGGGAGGCCTGGGGAGCCTCTCGTGCTGCACTCAGAGGGGCCAGAGGCTGGAAAAGGACTCAAGGGAGATGCCACTCTGGACACGTGTACCGCTGAGCTCTGCCACACCAAGGCTGTGTCCAAGGCTGAGGCAGTAGTCTGGCCGAGCTGGAGCCCGAGCCCGAGCAGGACCAGCCAACCACCCCTCTCCCGGAGGCCCCAGACCCTGCAGACTATGGTCAGGCCTGTCTTCGTGCACCCTCTGGACCAGGGAGATAGCCAGCCGTGTGCACACGTGGACCCAAAGCCAGGGACAGAGCCTACCAGGCCCTGCGTGACAGCCTGGCCTCCCCAGCCCAAGAAACTAATGCAATCTGTACCTGTGCTGACCTGCCGCCTCCCTGCTGCCCTGTCCTAGTGCCCCCACTCTCCTAAGCCTCCAGCCAGGGCTCACTTCACGCCACACCTGGTGCCTCAGGCACCCACACCCTCAGTATCTGCAGAGTGGTGATTTATCAGCTCTGCTCTTCCCTCTGGCACCCGCAGCCTTGCCATAGCGTAGAGCAGGCGTCCTCAAACTGCGGCCCACGGGCCACATGAAGCGTTGTGAATTGTATTTGTTCCTGTTTTGTTTTTTTACTTCAAAATAAGATATGTGCAGTGTGCATAGGAATTTGTTCATAATTTTTTTTTTTAACTATAGTCCAGCCCTCCAACAGTCTGAGGGACAGTGAATTGGCCCCCTGTTTAAAAAGTTTGAGGATGCCTGGCATAGAGGAACGCACTTCCCTACCCCTCTGCTCCAGGTGTGGCCAGGAGGCTCGCAGTGTTGCAGGTATGTGGACAAAGGGCCAGGGTCCGGCCGCAGGTGTGGGCCTTCAGAGTCTCGCATGCTCCCATTGATTTTTTGCATCTCTGCAAGAAGAGTCTCCTGCCAGGTACTTGCTGGCCTCAGCCCAGGACCCAGGATGAAGCATCATGGAGCAAGATCAGCCCAGCCCAGCCTGGCAGACCAACAGCCTGAACCGGAAACACCCCAGCTATCCTGCAGATTCACAAAAATAAATGTTTGTTGTTCTTTGCTATTGAGTCTTTTGCAGTTTTTTGTTGCCTGTACGACTTGGTTTCTTTAGGACCCTGAGATGTCTGGGGGCTGAGATCATGTGTCTCTTTCATCTTGTTTCCCAACAGCCTAGCACAGAGCAATTATTCATGCCGCACCTTGAACATGGAAGGAACGTGCAGGTGCGCGCTAGACATCCCTGTAATGGGGGCCTTCTGACACCCACCCCCCACTTCCCCCACCTCCAAGGATGATAAGACAAACAAGACTGCCCAGTAGGCCCCCCAAGGGCAGATAGGCAAGGCCAGGGTGGGGCGGGCCCTCAAGACACGCAAGAGAGCCAGACCATACCCCCAGAACTACATTTCACTGCCCTTGGACTGAGCTGGTGTCCGAGGCTCCCCTCTCACGTTCCAGATACCGGCAGTGCCCCGGAGGCAAGGGAGGGGGTTTGGGGAAGAGCCCCACATGCATATCTGCCCAGTGGGATGGCAAGCATGTCACATGGGTCAAAATCAAAAAGGAGGTAAGGACCCCCAGGCCACGCCCTGCTGAGAAGCAGGAGAATAGACATCTCAGGTCACCTGGACTCAGAGTCTCTGGGGAGAGGACAGAGGGGACAGTGCTGCTCAGAGGCCTGAGAGTTTCCTGCTCAGGGCTCCCACAGTCCTACCCCTGAAAGAGACAGGCTAAGGGAGGTGTAGGTGGGAAGGTGGATCTTGCACCCTCACTAGCATCATAGGAGACATGAGGCCACACAGCCAGGGGTCACAGAGAACCCTCAGCTGAGCTCCTTTCTCCCTCCTATGACCTCTTGGCTGTCCATTAACAAGGAGGGACACAAGAGCCGATCAAAAGCCCCATGTCTCCCTGAATGTTCTGTGCCATTACTGTTCATGGAAACAAGGCCACTCGGCCCCAGCCTGAAGCAGCCTGGGGGCCTCCAGAGAGCCGTGAGAGTCGCTGTACCCCACATGCCTGGTGCCCTGAGCCTCTGCTGGGTGAGCACCATGTTCTGAAATTGAAGTGCACTCCGGTGGTGAGGCAATCTTAACTGTGAGACAGCCCCACTATTTTTGGAAACTAGTTGAAGGGGAACACTTATAAATTACCTCTCCATCCCTTGAAGAGCAGCTCCAGATCTTCCAAAGGTGGTTGCGAAATAAACTTTGACAGTTTCCTCCTGGTCTGGAACTTGTATGTCTTTTTTAAGCAAATGAACAGCACCTTGTCTAAATCCGGATCTATGAAGACATAGTTAGCTGAATTAGGAGTCCAAGGAGCCCTAAACAGTCTTCTTAGCAAATACAGAAAGTTCTTAGAAATACAGAAAGCTGCTGTCCCAAGCTGACCGCCTCCCCCAGACTCAACTGAGAAATGCAGACCCATCCCCCACTGGAAACAGAAACAGGTCCCTTCTCCTTCAGTCTTGCTGGAAAGGTGACAGCAACACACAGGCCTGGCGCATCTGCAGAAACACATTCGGTTGCAGCTTCAGGTACTGAGCCACAGACAGTGAGAGTCCCAGGCACCCCATCCTCCCCAATCACTAAGAACCGTGAGGTCACACTGAACTCAGAATAGCATTTTTCCCTTTTGTTTTGATTAGTTTTTGATTCTGAGGTTGAGAAACTGGGAACTAAATGACATCATGAAAAGGTAAGACGCAGCACACGTTCCCTGTGAGCCTGTGGTCAGTGTGGCAGGTGTTCCAGGGATTGAGTCATCCAGGGAAGAGTCATGAGAAAGACATGACATCACCCACTGTCAGCGGCACCGTCCGTCCCGTGAAGAGGGGGCTGACATCTTGATTTAAAGTCCCAGGAGCTGGCAGGTAATGGGGATACTTAGAGAAGCACAGCAAGGGAAGGGAGAATTAACCCCTCAGCCTCCTGTTCTTCTGGCCTTGACCTTCCCGGTTGCACATGAGGACGGGAAGACATTGCTGAAAGAGGGGGAGGGGGTGTTTCCACGCTTTGTGGCCAAAGGGTCTAGTCACAAATAACTTACACATAATGACACCTTGTGTGATGTAGCTTTTATTTCTGTTTTCCAAATAAAGAAACAGATATGTATTAAGTGTTTAATCTGATCAAAAATTGAGTTCCCACGTGAGGCTTACTCCGCCCTCAGAGGCCTTATGGCTGGGACAAGGCAAACCCAGAGAAACTAAGTGTAGAGTGATGTGCAACTGCTGAGGGGAATCGGAGCGTGTCCGAGGGGTCTGGGGTAAGAGGCAGGAGGCTCAGCCTCTTGGCTTCAGTTTGTTCATCTCTCAGTTAAGAAATCTAAGTCGTGACTAGCTATAGTACCCCGTGGTTCTAAATATCTCACGTCAGCTGCTACTAATAAAAACTCCTGTGAACAGGTTGCCAGGCCCTTGCACACATGTGGCCTCCTGGGATAGCCCCAGGCTGGGACTAAGAGGAGGTGTTTAGGGGGCCCAGCCCCCAGGCTGGACTCTCGGGGGAAATTCTCGCAAAAGAGAGTAGATTCAGAATTGGGGGTGGGGAGACGTGTTAGTCAGAAAGCACCCCTGAGTAGCACAAGGGTGAGACAGGGGTGTGTTAGGGAGGGAAGAACTGAAGGGGGTGAGGGAAGATAGCTGAGGAGGGGAGTTAAAAGAACCCTTTAAATTTCTGAGCTCCGACCAAGCCAGGCAACAGAAACCAGAAAAAGTTCACAACCTGTCTGAAGCCCTGACCAAACCCATGCCAAAGACGAGTTGTCACAATGCGTTTTCTCAGTTCTGTGTTTCATCGGCTGCTCGTGACAATTCTGCAAGATGAAGCAGGGCTTATTCACCCATTTTACAGATGGGAAACTCTAACCCACGGCCGCCCAGGGGCTGGCCTGCCATTGCAACTGATGTCATCACCGTCTGAGGCCGTCACACCACCTGCCTCCCCTGCCATGGGTCCCCAGGGCCCCATATGGAACTGAATCCAAAAATATAGATTCCTCTGAGTCTTCCTATTTTCTGAAACTACTGAACCAAGACATCAAAATCCTCTCCAAACAAAACCATCCTTTCATCCATTTCTGAGATCTTCTACAGAGACCACCAGATAGCCCTCTGCCTGTGGGTAGGGGCAAGCACCCGAGGTCAGCTGGAAGAAAAAAATCAATCCAAGGAGGTCAGCTCTCCACCGTTGCACAATTCCTGCTGTTTAAATGTCTTCCCCCCCCCCCCCAAACTGAAGGTGTAAAATAAATTAGGACTTTAGGAATGTTAACCTTCAAGGCAGAATTTTAAAAGAATGATTGATCTGCCCCCGAAACTTTTCACTTGGGAGCCACAGCATGCAGAGGGTGTAGTGACACACCCACACAAGGGCTCAGAACCTGGCTGCGGACAAGAAGAGGCCTCAACAACCCCCAACCCAAAGGACCCCTTCACTGGGGGAGGGAGAAACTGAGGTCCAGGAAAGCCAAGTGACTTTCCTAAGGTCACAGAGCCAGTTAACCCGCCATCTGCTATTCCAAACTCCAGAGCACCCCTTCCCTTCCTGGAGAGAGGCAGTCGGCCGCAGCGTCTCCTTAGAGGACAACAGGGCGCACCCACGTTAGAAGAGTCATTGCTGTCATCAGCTTCCCCAACAATGAGTGCACTTCAAGGAGCTGTGCCATATCACCGGACAGCTGGCATATTCTGTCACCAGACTAGGCACGCAGTAAGTGGCAAGTTAAGGTGGGAAGATGCAGGGGAAGGCGGTCCGTGCAGGAAGCTCCCGTGAAACACTCTGAGATGGCCACACAGCCCGCTGTTCCTGGCAGGCTCAGTGATGTGAAGTGCTGTTTCAGCAGCGTAGACGGAATCAGCTGGACACGAACACGTGACACTGTGTGCGTCCATCCATATGGCTCTCAAGAATAAACAAAACTAATGTGAGTTGACGAACGATCAGGACGGTGATAGCTGGAGGGTGGTAGGGGCTGTTTCCCCTGAGGGGTAGCAAGAAACTTTCCGGCATGCTGAAAATCTTCTCCATCTTGATCTGGAAAGTGGCTACACAGGCAGATACAGAATGAAAGTTTATAAAGCTCTGCATTTAAGATCAGCACATTTTATTGTGTGTAAGTTGTGCCTCAAAAAAAAAAAAGTCTGATGGGGAAGAAAATCAGGAATGAATCAAAGGCTATGTTCCAAGGTAGTAACCACGCTTTTCTTGGAAGTATGCAGACAAAGGCTCTGTGGTTGCTCAGTGGAGCATCGGGGAACTGGGCTGAATGGTTTTTGAGGAGCCTAGTGGTCCTGGAAGTCCATGGGCTGATGGGGGAGCCACGTCCTCACCCAGCTCCCACTGGCACCTGCCCAGGCCGTGGTTTCCTGGGGACTGTAAGTTCTGCTGCTGTCCTGCGTGGATGGCTCCCTCTCTGCCTGCCCCCTCCCAGTCACACACTGGGCCTCCCCTTCACACGTGATCCAGCCCAAGCCTGGGCAGATCTCCCAGTGTGCCATGCCCCTCCCTTGGCCAGGAGAGGGATGGTACTCCTCCCCAGCACTGGTACTCCCCTGCTCTGTACCCCATAGCTCACCCAAGCTCGGTGCTCAGCAGCCCTTTCTCATATACTTCCTGGGCCCCCAAGTCCACGGCCTGGGCAAAAGGCCATTCCCTGGATCTGGAGGCCCCATGTGTCTGAGACAAGGCCCTGAGTCCCCTCCGGGCTGCCCGACACCTTCCCACAGGGGTCCACAGGTGTGTCCTGGTAGGAACTCACATACCCAGTCCCGTATGTACAACCACCCAAGATGTGTCCCCTCACATGGACATACCTATTTAAACACAGAATCAAATGCCACTCACCCATCCCAAATTCTGTCTCAAAAGCAGTTGGTCAAACATCCTTGTCCCAAAAAGGAAAGCCACCAACTTCATCATTCAATTCGGTGACACAAATAAAGGTGGATTCAAAGAATGCAGTTCCAAGGTTGTCGCTTTGAGGAATTAACTGTGATCAAGGATTTATTGTCACAAAGCTGATGTGGAAGGACTGCCAAAGGGAAAAACGCAACCAAAACACTAAGTCAGGAATTAGAGAAATCACATCCCACATGTGAGTCCTTCTAGGAGGCTGCCTCCAAGAACCAGATGAGATGAGATTCCAGGAAGCCTATTCCCAGCAGCTCCCAGGGCGAGGGGTGGGGGCGTATCTGCTGACATCTGGGCTGTCAGACCTCACCTACAGAGGGAAACTTAAGTGCCCCATCCGCCCAACAGAGACACTGAGGTCACAGGGCAGAGTCACACATGCCTATGAAGGTCTCCAAGGGCAGGACAAACAACATGGGCCACTAAACGCGACTGTAGCCGGCACTTTTCTGAGCATGTTCACACTGCATGTATAAGTACAGTTAATGCTCACAGCAACACTCGTGGGAAATCGCTACCACCTGCCACTTAAAAGCCAAAGAATTCAAGACCCTGAGCACTCACACAAGCACACGGTCGCAAAACTGAAGAGAAAAATGCCATTTGTGACTTATTTGTTGTTCATTACCACTCTCTCTAGCTAGAATGAGGGCCAGTGCTGACTGCTGTATCCTCCGTGCTCAGTGAGCACCTGGCACCAAACAGCTGCTCAATCTTTAGTGAATGAATGGCTGGCCAGGCCAGTCCCTGAACACAGCAGTCTGGCCCAGATATAAGCTCATAAATAGTCAAATAATAGAGCGAAGTCAAACGCTCATACAAAAAACCAATGCAAGCATTGTCACAGGTAATGGGAACACATTTCAGTCAGGTGTGAGGAACATCAGACAGGCTAGAGACCTTGGGATGGGGTAGGAAGGAAAATCTATAAATCTTCTTATCCAGAACTTGTCACAACTAATCAAGGCCAGAGTCACACCAAAAACTGTCTAAAAAGGGCAAAAGAGAATAAAGTATTAGTTGGCCAGAGACCCTTCAGAGCAAGTTGAGCCCTAATTTTCTGAGAAAACCAAGATAGATGGTTTTGTTCTTTACTCTGGCACATAGTAGGTCCTCAATGAACAGGTAAACACTCTTATAGAGCTGTAGTCTTTGTACAGGTGTGGAGGGGCAGCCTATAACCATGCCCTGAGCTGGGCACCAGTCCCCCTGCCTGTATCCCTTAAAGAAGCTCAGTCCCTCAGCAGCAAACTCACCCCAGAGTTGGAGAATTCAGGTTTTGTGGCTGGCAGTCTCCCCCAGAGGTGAAAAGCCTTGAGCCCTCCTATTCCAAGATCCAGAAGGAGAAGCTTGGGCAGGGCTTCCCCTCGCTCACCTGCAGGGGCCCTGCTGGTGCCTGAAACCAGCACCTTGTGGGCTGCAATGGGTACACATCTCCTGGTGCTTGCCTAAAAGTGCGCACTGACTCAGTGCGTGTGAGATGGGCCTGCAATTGTGCATTTCTGACAGTTGCACCTGCTGCTGGTCCCTGGGCCATACTTCGAGAATCGAGGCTGCCAGCGATGTTTTTTTGTTGTTGTTGTTGCTGTTGTTGTTTTCCAAAACTTACTCTTTAATAAATCTTAAGAAAAGAAATATGGAGTCCTGTAGTCCCAGCTACTTGGGAGGCTGAGGCAAGAGAATCACCTAAGCCCAAGAGCTGGAGGTTGCTGTGAGCTGTGATGCCACAGCATTCTACAGAGGGCAACAAAGTGAGACTCTGTCTCTACAAAAAAAAGAAAGAAAGCAGAAAGAAAGAAAGAAAGAAAGAAAGAAAGAAAGAAAGAAAGAAAGAAAGAAAGAAAGAAGTGATAAAAATATATGAAAACTACAGATCTATGAGGGCGCTCACCTGCTCATTAAGGACCTGCTGTATACAACAGGGATGATGAGGACACCCGCCCTCATGGAATCTGCAGTCTGCAGGGGACACAGTTAACGGAGCACTCCCAGTGCAGGGTATTCCCTCTGGAGGCCAGGTGGGCTAAGGGAAGACTTCCTGGAGGAGGTGACACGTGAGTTGGACGAATGGAAAGAGTGCTGTGGGATTCCTGGCCCAGAATCCTCCTCAGCTGCTCCTATCAACACCTACCAGCCCTTCCCCAGCAGGCTCCCTAACCATTTTGGTAATTTGTTGCAGCTCACTTTGAAATTGTAAGGTTTGTAGGAGATAAATTGCTCACAGCCCAGGGCCAAGGGGGATCACCACTGTATACACACACCCCAACTGCTGTGGCACCCAATTGTGTGCACCGCCCCAAACCCACTCCGACATGTCTGCCCAGAGAGGCACACCCCAACGGCAGCACATTACAACATGGAAAATGCCTTGTTATTTTCAAATCACTGTCATGTATATTCTGTAGTATCAGTCTTATAACCAGGCAAGCATTATTAATCCCATTCTATTAGTGGGAGGGGTGGGGGGGGGATGAGACGTGATGACTCAGCAGGGCTCATAGTGAGTCAGCACAAGGGCCAGGTGGGCAGAGTCGTGGAACAATGTCCAGGGCTTGAAATAGGCCAACAGGCATTGCCACAAATTTCTAAAGGAAGAAAAACAGATGATGTGAAGGTACCACCCTTCTTGGGAAAAAAAGGAAAAAAAAAACTTTCTGTTTCTCTTAAAAGCCCTGGATTCCTCCTACTTTGGTATTTCAATGGTTTTCCATTGAAATCTATATGCTGGCTGCCACCGCCCCTTGGATTCCGAGAAAGCCTGGGGAGTGTGCTCCACAGTGAACAGCTTGTTTTTCCTCCATACAGCAAAAGCCCAGCCAGCAACGCAGGAAGACACAGTGACATAACCGAGAAGGAGTTGACACTGAGCGAGTGGAAGCAATTGCAAAGTCAGGATACACACCAGACTTCTCCCCAGCTGCATCAACAATGGCAAAGAAATCAAGACAGCACAGGAGGCTTTGGCAGCAACACCCAGGTACCTAAATCAGCCCAGCTTTGGAAGGAAGCCACTTCAAAAGTTCGCCTTAAAACAATGCTGTGATGTTTCTTTGTTTCCACTGAGGTTTCCACTGAATAACAGCTGTCAACAACTCAGGAAGTCGGTGGTTTTGTCCAGAGTCTTTCTTCTTTGTAAATGTTCTTTCATAAACATTATATTGCTCTTTTCAACAAGGGCAAAATAAAGGCTTGTACAATGGCTCCAGAGGGGCCAGATATTTACACGTATGTCCACGATTTTATTTTTTTGCCTGTATCTGAGAGGTGAACAGAAGTCCTAGACTGGAAAACTGTGCTCTTGAATACTTTGTTGAAGGAGGTAGTTACTTGAAAAATCTTCTGCTATTTTCTAGAAGGCTCCTTGCGTCTACAAAACTTTCAATGGAAGACATGGTGGTCCCCAGACACTGTAGGGAGGGGATAAAGGAAGTTAATATCTAAGGGGCACAGAATTTCAGCCTGAGAAGACAAAAAAGTTCTAGAGATGGATGGTGGCAATGGTTACAGAACAACAGGAAGAGATTTAATGTTCTAGAAGTGTACGTTTTAAAATGGTTAAAATGATGTGTTTACATGGATGGAGCTGGAACATATTCTTCTTAGCAAAGCATCTCAAGAATAGAAGAAAAAGTATCCAATGTACTCAGCCCTACTATGAAGCTAAATTATAAGGCTGTAACCCAACTATAGCACAAGACTATGGGGAAAGGGCCAAGGGAGGGGGGAGAGTGGGATGAAAGGAAGGTAATT
>CAUYPK010126234.1:0-39662 GCA_963574355.1 Loris lydekkerianus
AGTTTTTGTATCCAGTCAGCCAACCTGTGCCTCTTTAGAGGACAATTTAAACCATTCACATTGATTGAGAATATTGATGAGCCTTTCGAGAGTCTGGTGGACATTTTTAATCCTTTTGCAACTGTGGGAGTTGGGATTTGATCAAAAATTTTCTGGGTGAGTTTGCTTTTGTGGTGGAGAATTATGCTGGTGTTTATGGAGGTTAGGTCTAAGAATGTCCTGGAGAGCTGGTTTAGTTGTAGCAAATTTCTTCAACATGTGAATGTTGTTGAAGTATTTAATTTCTCCATCATAAATGAAGCTCAGTTTAGCTGGGTACAAGATCCTGGGTTGAAAATTATTTTGTTTTTGGAGATTAAAATTCGATGACCATACTCTTCTAACTTGAAAGGTTTCAGGAGAGAGATCTGCAGTTATTCTAATATTCTTCCTTTTCTGGGTAATGGTTTTCTTTCGTCTGGCAGCTTTCAGAATTTTCTCTTTCATATTAACTTTAGTGAAATTGATTATGATGTGTCTGGGGGATGTCTTATTTGGGTTGAGTTGCGCTGGAGTTCTGGAACTGTCTGCTATCTGAATTTCGGGATCCCTTGGCATATCTGGAAATTTCCTTCATAATCTCATGGAGAAGAGACTCTGTGCCTTGTGAAGCCACTTCGCCACTTTCTGGGATCCCTATAAGACGAATATTGATTTTTTCCAAATTATCACAGAGCTCTCTGAAAGAGTGGTCTGTTTTTGCTCTCCATTTCTCTTCTTCTTTGCGAAAGTTTGGGAGCGTTCGAAAGCTTTGTCTTCAATGTCAGAAATCCTTTCTTCTACTGCTCCATTCTGTTACTGTGGTATTCTACAGTGTTTCTCAGATCTTTGAGGGATGCAACTTCTTGTCTCAATGATTCAAAATCTTTGGTCATTTGCTCTTTGAATCCATTGAATTCTTGAGATAACCTTTGGAATTCTAATTTGATCTTATTTGCTATCCAGATTCTGAATTCAATTTCTGACATCTCAGCTATTTGTTTGTGCTTGGGGTCTTGTGTTGTTTCTGCCCCATTGATCCTTGGGGGAGTTGATCTACTCTGATTATTCATATTGCCAGAGTTTTTCTGTTGATTTCACCTCATGATTGCTTTTCACCATTGCCTCTGGCCCTTCTCAGAGTTGGGGTGGTGTCTCTCCAAGATTAGACCCCAGCAGGATCACTCTATTGTTGCTGGATCTTTGTAGGGAGTGACCCTGTGTAGTTCCTCTGGGGCTGCTCTAGTTAGGGAGTTCTGGTTGTAAAAGCAGCTCCAGTCTGCGACACACCTGGATTCAGCATCAGGGCTGGGGGTGGTGCCCACGGTTCTCTGTGCCTTGCACCCAGTGACTTTGGCACAGAGAACCCAAGGCTTTAGTACACTCTGGACAGTAGAAGGGCTCTGCGCAGTGGCAGGAAGGTCTCCAGAGGGCACGCAGCTACCAGAGTCCCTGTTCAGATAGATGAGCTAGTGTGGAGGCTGGGAGGACGTAGGAGCGGGAACACAGGGTTGCGTGGCTCCCGCAGTTTCTGGTCAGGGAATGTGGAGCCCTGGTGGGTGCAAGTCACCAGTCAGGGGTCGCTGTACACCTGTTATGGAGGTCTGGGCGGCACCAAGCCCAGGAGTTTCAGGTTGCTATGTGCTGTGACATCAGGGCACTCGACCCAAGGCAACAGCCCAAGGCTCCAGTGTGCCAAAACCGTCTCACTCTGCTCCTAATGATTAGGGCTGTGAGGCAGTTCAGTCCCCGCCTTTAAGCTGCTCAGTCACTAGGTTACTTCGTCCCTCCCGTTCCTTGCTCTGGAACCCTGAGGGCGGAGCTTGCTGGGGCAGTTTTTTCACACAGTGGCTTTCACTGAGCCCAGCTCAGTGGCTCATTTGGGGCCCCAGACAATGCCCAAAGTTCTCCACACTTTTGCTCAAGCTCTCTCCCAGGCAGCTCAACTGAGCGCCAAGTCCAAGAATACCAAAAAAGTTCACAGGTAAGGTCTTTCCAGTTTGCAGACTCACTGCTGCTTGTACTCTTGGTTGCTGGCGTGATTAGGTCGTTCGAACACATGCAGCCACTTGCCAGTTTTTTACTGTTTGTGTCCTCCTCCTGGGGTCCAGAAGTCCCTTGCTTGCTCCATGTATCCTCAAAGGGATGATCATAGGCAGATCCCACCGGCCAGAGATGTCTGGAGTCGTGTCTCCCCAGACTCGCCGTGCCCAGTTGCAGGGAAGCCGTTACTCAGCCGCCATCTTTAATCCAATCCAGTTCCTGTTTTTATTAAGTTCAACTTTTATTCCATGATGGTCTGAGAAGATGCAAGGAATAATTTCTATTTTTTAAATTTGCTCAGGTTAGATTTGTGGCCCGGGATGTGATCAATTTTGGAGTATGTTTCGTGGGCTGATGAGAAGAATGTGTATCCAGTTTTGTTCGGATGTAATGTTCTATAGATGTCTCTTATGTCCAGATGTTGAATGGTTGAGTTTAAATCTAAAATGTCTTTGCTTAGCATTTTTTTGGAGGATCTATCCAGCACTGCTAAAGGGGTGTAAAATCTTCAACTACTATGGAAGTGGAGGAAATCGTGTTGCTCATGTCTGTTAGAGTTTCTCTTATAAATTGAGGTGCGTTGTGGTTGGGTGCATAAATATTAATAATTGAGATCTCATCATATTGAGTATTACCTTTAACAAATATGAAGTGTCCATCTTATGCTTAATTATTTTGGTTAGTTTAAAGCCTACTGCGTCTGTGAACAGATTGCAACGCCTGCTTTTTTCTGCCTTCCATTTGCCTGGAATATAGATGACCATCCCTTCACCTTGAGTCTATATTTGTCTTTTAATGTAAGAAGTGATTCTTGTATGCAGCAGATATCTGGCTTGTGTTTTTGTATCCAGTCAGCCAACCTGTGCTTCTTTAGAGAACAATTTAAACCATTCACATTAATTGAGAATATTGATAAGCCTTTTGAGAGTCCAGTGGACATTTTTAATTCTTTTGCAACTGTGGAAGTTGGAGTTTGATCAAAATTTTCTGGGTTGGTTTACTTTTGTGGTGGAGGATTATGATGGTCTTTATGGAAGATAGGTCTGAGAATATCCTAAGAGCTGGTTTAGTTGTGGCAAATTTCTTCAACATGTGAATGTCATTGAAGTATTTAATTTCTTCGTCATAAATGAAACTCAGTTTAGCTGGGTACAGGATCCTGATTTGAAAGTTATTTTGTTTTAGGAAATTGAAAGTTTATGACCGTCCTTTTCTAGCTTGAAAGGTTTCAGCAGAGAGATCTGCAGTTATTCTAATATTCTTCCCCTTATAGGTAATGGTTTTCTTTTATCTGGCATCTTTCAGAATTTTCTCCTTCATATTAACTTTAGTGAAATTGATTAAGATTCGGGGTAAGTCGTGCTGGAGTTCTGAAACTGTCTGCTATCTGAATTTCAGAATCTCTTGGCATGTCTGGAAAGTTCTCCTTCATAATCTCATGGAGAGGAGACACTCTGCTTTGTGAAGGCACTTCGTCGCTTTCAGGGATCCCTATAAGACGAATATTGGTTTTCTTCAAATTATGCCAGAGCTCTCTGAGAGAGTGATCTCTTTTTGCCCTCTATTTCTCTTCTTCTTTGAGAGTTTGGGAGCGTTCAAAAACTTTGTCTTCAATGTCAGAAATCGTTTCTTCTGCTTGCTTCATTCAGTTACTGAGGGATTCTACTGTGTTTCTCAGATCTTTGAGGGCTGCAACTTCTTGTCTCAATGTGTCAAAATCTTTGGTCATCTGGTCTTTGAATTCGTTGAATTCTTGAGTTACATTTTGGGTTACTGCTTGGAGTTCTAATTTGATCTTATTTTCTATCCAGATTATGAATTTGATTTCTGACATCTCAGCTATTTGTTTGTGCATGGGATCTTGTGCTGTGTCTACCCCATTGATCCTTGGGGGAGTTGATCTACTCTGACTATTCATATTGCCAGAGTTTTTCTGTTGATTTCGCCTCATGATTGTTTGTCATTTTTGCCTCTGGCCATCCTCAGAGTTGGGGAGGTGTCTCTCCAAGAATAGACCCCAGTGGGGTCACTCTATTGTTGCTAGATCTTTGTAGGGAGTGACCCTGTTTAGTTCCTCTGGGGCTGCTCTAGCTAGGGAGTTCTGGTTGTGGAAGCAGCTCTGGTGTGTGACACACCCAGATCCAGCAACAAGCGCACAGTTCTGGAAGTGCCTGGCACCCAGTGACCTTGGCACAGAGAGCTCAAGGCTCCAGCAGTCTCTGGCCAGGAGAAGGGCTCTGCACAGAGGCAGGGAGGGCTCTAAAGGGCACACAGCTACCAGAGTTTCTGGCCAGATGAGTGGGCTAGTGTGGAGGCTGGGAGGACACAGGAGAGAAGACACAGGTTTCCGCGGCTTCCGCAGTATCTGGTCAGGGCATGTGGAGGCCAGGTGGCTGCGGGTCGCGGGTCAGGAGTCACGGCATAGCTCTTATGGAGGTCCGGGCAGCACCAAGCCCAGGAGTTTGAGGTTGCTATCATGATCTGTGATGTCACAGCACTCTACCTAGGGCAACAGCCCGAGGCTCCAGTGTGCCAAAACTGGCTCACTCTGCCCCTAAGGATTAAGGCTGTAAGGCAGCTCAGTCCCCACCTTTAGGCTGCTCAGTCACTAGGTTACTAGGTACCGCCCGATCCTTGCTCTGAGACCCTGGGGGCGGAGCTTGTCAGGGCAGTTCTCTCACAATGGCTGCCTGCGCCTAGCTCAGTGGCTCAGTCTGGGGCCCCAGACAATGCCCAAAGTTCTCCACACTCCTGCTCAAGCACTCCCCAAGGCAGTTCAACTGAGTGCCAAGTCCAAAAACACTAAAACAGTTCCCAGGTAAGGCCTTTCCGGTTTTCAGTCTCACTGCTGCTTTTGTACTTACAGTTGCCAGCGGGATTAGGTTGATTGTACACATGCAACTGCTTGCCAGTTTTCCACTGTTTTTGTCCTCCTCTTGGGATCCAGAAGTCCCTTGCTGACTCCCTGTATCCTCAAAGGGATGATTATAGGCAGATCCCACTAGCCAGAGATGCCTGGAGTCTTATCTCCCCAGACTCACCGTGCCCTGTTGCAGGGAAGCTGTTACTCAGCCACCATCTTTAATTCTATCTCTCTCTACAAGATTTTAACGAAAGAAGGTTAGCATTTTCCTTGATAATTATTCCTCAAGTCTAACAATAGCTCTATTGAAGAGATCTTATTATATGTAATAAAAAAGTCCACAAATTACCAGTTTCTCCCAGAAGTGAAATAATTGATTCCCATTCTTTCAATGACTTAAAAAAAGGTTTCAATTAAATTTTTCTGTCTTATAAATGTGAGAATAATATAAGACCATGGCCTGATCTTCAAGCAGGGACTTGGTTCAAATGGGTCATGTTTGTTAGTCTAACCAGTAAGGCAGGAGGAAGAATCCCATATAAATGTATGAGTCTCATGAAATAATCGGGGGGCTGCCAAATTTGACAGATTGAGGTAAGTCTAGTTATTTTGATTATATAATTACATCAATGATACAATTATAATTGCATTGATGTGTATGGAAACAAGTATAGTTTTATATACTCAGCTCCATTGGTAGGAGAGCATTTAAGGATGTAGAGAGTGGCTTCCAAAGCAGTAAGAGGGTGTTTTGTCCAAAGTTCTAAGGGACACCTGAATCTCACCCTGGTGCACTCACCCTTCTCTGATGGAATACCTAAGGGGTGCATAGGAAACATAAATCCGGATGACATCTACTTACTACCTGGGTTCCATCCCAAATCTTAGATAGTTAGCAAATCAAACTGGAAACATTTGCTTAGACTCAACCCAAGTTGAATCTGTTTCTTCTCCTTCCAAGAATGAATCTTACCACCAGATTTCAGAAATCAAAGCAGACAGAATTCCCATGGAAAGAAGAGAGCAAGGATAGAATCTACTGCCTTCCTTGTCCAACCAGCTCAAAGAAGCAGAAATTTTGTGGGAACTCACTTATTTCATAAGACTATGTAGCCAATCTCATCCTGCACCTGAGCCAATCAGGTTAGAATTCCATACACTTGGAGAAAAAAAACAAGAAAAGAAAAGAAAATGTGGGTAGAAGAGGAAGAATCTTATTCATCCCTGGCCGGCTGGTTGAGTGTTAGGAAATCCAGGCCTGTTCTCTTATCCTGTGTACAGAATACTCTGCAAAGTCAGCCAAATCTGTGGCACATTTTGCCAAAGCTTATCTCATACGTCTTTTCCATAACAATGAAAGAAAGATCAACAGACCTCCAGACAAGGAGTCCAACCATATGGGGATGACCTCCAACAAAAAAAATTTCAGGCCAGTGATCTAGAGTTGGAATCCTTGGTCTGTAGATAAAAGTTTCAACATTGTTCCCTATTGCTGTCTACTAGACTGCACATTCCTTGGAAAAGAACAATCTATTCTTCTGATATCTGTGTGCCCAGCTATAAACATTTGATGAATGCACAGAGCAGATACACAATTAATTTTCACAGTGAGGGTCATGGAGAAGGGAGATATTTGAAGAAAGCTATGCAACCGAGCACATTCAGTGTGAGGATTATTCATTCTGATTTGTAAGCTGGAAGATAATGACACAAAATATTCACATACTTTATTAATTACACAGACATGGCTGTTGTCCAACTCAATGTTATGAGGTAATAAGAGGAGATTCAAAACAGGAGCATCTATCAAGAAAAATCCCAAAGGGTTCTGAATATGATTAAGGTTTTTTTTTTAAGTTTCCAAGCTAGAGAATATATCTATTAATAAATAATTAGAGAAATAGTTTTAAGCAGAGACATCAAAGCTTCCATCTTTAACATGGATGCTGCAGATATTTATTCTGTCATTCAAAAAAAATGTGATAAACTATGTCCCAGGCATCCTGCTAGACACCAGGGGCTTGGAGACAAAGCAGGATCCCGTCCCACCCAGGTATACAAAAAGATTGTAACTTCCCTACTCTTTCCAACAAAATTCCCATAAGAGAGTCGTGCTTGGATCTGTGATCATCTCAAAAGAAGTTGTGCTTTCCAGAGAGAAAAAGAACTAAGACTGCCCAGGCAGCAAGTCCACCATTTGTCCAGGGTAGCAGGATCCAGTCCACCAGACCTCAAGGCTCTCCAGGATCAACTACAGAGCTAAGAAAGGGTAGTTACTTTGTGGCAGTAACACCCAGCATCAGTTTTCTGTTATAATAATATACATTCCAAGATGATCAAAGGTGTAAATCAGAGGATATATAGAAGCACATAATAAACTCAATATACTGTGGTTTTATTAAATCTTGGCCTAAAATAGTAATACAATCATGAGCTATCCGTACCTCTCTCCTACAGAGGAAAGGAATGCCGCCTGACCAGTTCTTGGGTTTATAATGCCCAGGTTAAAACAGAGATGAGGTGGAGCATTGGACAGTCTAGGAGAGTAATAAGGATCATATATTGAGCAGACATATATTGAGTCTCTATCTGGTTCTAGAACAGTAGTTCTCAACCTGTGGGTCACGACCCACAGGAACTGTGTTAAAAGGTCATAGCATTAGGAAGATTGAGAAACACTGTTCTAGAAAAAGTTTCTAGGTGCTGAGAAAACAGTGGTGAGGACTCTGATGAGGTCTCTGCTCTTGTGTACTTGTGTAAATAAAATAACTTCATATATGATGAAAGACTTCTGGAAAAATAATACAGAATAAGAATATTGAAACTTAACTCGGATTTACCTACTTTAAATTGTGTAGGGTACAGAAGTTTTGACAAGAAGGTGATGAAACAACTTTTAAAGACAGCCAGTGCCTGTTACCTGTTAGCTGGAAGGACGGCAGGGGTGGGGTCTGGGGTATAGCAGAGGCAGAGATGTATGGAAAACAGTCTCGTGGGGCAGAAGGAAGGATTTCCATTTGATTCCTTTGCATATGAAGGCATTATAAGCTGTTGAAAGATTTTGAGGAGAGATGTAATGTGCTCTGTTCTAGGCTATTGAAAAAATTATGCTAGCCTTGTAAAACATAAAAAATAAATAAATAGAATATATTAACGGGATCCAGAGTGGAAACAAGGCAAGCTTCTGCATTTCATGTGATAATGATTGATAACCATTATAGCCTCCACTGTTATAGTGGTTTAAATGTAGACATAGATTCTTGAAACTATTTTCACTTAAATTTCAAATAGTCTATTCATCCTGAAAATGTTCGTTGATATTGACATTAAACAAACAAAAAAAAAACAGATGTGGTGGCACCTGTGGCTCAGTGAGTAGAGCGCCCGTCCCATATGCTGAGGGTGGCAGGTTCGAACCCAACCCCAGCCAAACTTTAACAACAGCAACAACAAAATAGCCGGGTGTTGTGGTGGGCGCCTGTAGTCCCAGCTGCTGGGGAGGCTGAGGCAAGAGAATTGCCTAAGCTCAAGAGTTAGAGGTTGCTGTGAGCCGTGTGACGTCATGGCACTCTACCCGAGGGCGGTACAGTGAGACTCTGTCTCTACAAAAAAAAAAAAAAAAAGAGTTTTGGTTTCCGTAGAATTTGCAGCCTAGAGAAAATAAAGACACATGAGTTTGAATATTTCCTATCTCCCATGCCAAAGTAAACAAAGAAAAATTATTGGCATCTGATAACAAGCAGTAACCGGAAAAAGTGGCTGATAAGGTGACCAAAGTGAAACTGGTTCTGGGTAAATAGAATAACCTGTTGCTGCCTCACAGTTCCTGGGGCTCTAGAACCAGACCAGACCAAATCGTGGGGTTGAGAACCAAACCAAGTTTGAATCTCAGTTGACCCACTTAGATAAAGGATGCAGAGGAAGGGACATCAACACACCTGTTTCCTTCTCTCTTTTTTTTTTTTTAATTTATTTTTTAATTTATTATAATTGTCTTTAAAGTCACTAAAAGTTTTAAAAAATATTTTTTATTTCAGGTTAATATGAGGGTACAAACACCCAGGTGACAATATTTGGATTTGTTAGGTAAAGTCCCTCTTGTAATTGTGTCCCATACCCCAAAAGGTGTGCTATACACCCCTAAATTGTGCCCATTAAATGGGAGCACCCCAAACTCCCTTTCCATTTCTTCCTTCCCACTCCCCCTAACTTGAACTGAAATGAGTTTTTCTCCTGTGTGGGAATGAAGATCATCTACTGGCTTTAAATTAGTATTGAGTACACTGGATGCTTGCTTTTCCATTCCTGTGCTACTTTACTGAGAAGAATGTGATTCAGCTTCATCCAGGTTAATACAAAAGATTTGAAGTCACCATCTTTTTATGGCCGAATAGTATTCCATGGATGTACATATAGCAGCATTTGTTGATCCATTCCTGGGTCGATGTGCATTTAGGCTGTTTCTACATCTTGGCGATTATAAATTGAGCTGCAATAAACAATCCAGTGCAAATGTCTTTATGATAAAAGGATCTTTTTTCTTCTGCATAGATCTTGGAAAACACAACCCGCCACATCCATTCCTGAGGAGTTTCTGGGAGATCCAAGTGCCTGACCTGAGGGAATGTGCCCAGCACAAGGTTCTGAGCACCCAGAAGCTGCTTAATGTTGGTTGGTTTTTCCCCTTTTTCACAGAAATATTTGTTAACCACTGTACAAATTCATAAATTACACATTTCCAGCAAAGCGAGGTGAAAATACAGAGAGGGAAAGTAAAGAATTAGGACCTAGGGGATAGGCCCATTTAGCAAAAGACTCCTTGATAATTAGGGAGGAAATTAAAATTCCATATTTAGCGAACACACATTAAAGGAAGATAAAGGTATGGAGCAGCCCTCGGAACACGTTGTTGTGTCTTCCTCATTTCCTACTCACACTAATTGCTAAGGACAACAGAGCCGTTTTGTTAATTCACGCTAATGATGATAAGCCCCATTGCAAATTACTAAGTATCCAGGATTAGTCACTAAATAAATAAGTACCATAAAAAAAATCATAACAGCACTGAGGTATAGGAGGCAATGTGTTCATTTCTTAATTGCCACTGAATTTTAATTGTTTTGAATAATCCCTTTTTCCATATGTGTGAGTGTTCTTCAACATGTTTGAGGTAAGGCAAGGATAGTGGCTCACACCTGTAATCCCAGAACTCTGAGAGGCCAAGACAGGAGGATCCCTTGAGCCCAGGAGTTCAAGACCAGCCTGAGTAAGAGTGAGACCCCATCTCTACTGAAAATAGAAAAACTAGCTGGGTGTGGTGGTGGTGCCTGTAGTCTCAGGCTGAGGCAGAAGGGTTTCCTCAGTCCAGAAGTTGGAGGTTGCTGTGAGCTAGGCTGAGGCTATGGCACTCTACCCAGGGCAACAGGGTGAGGCTTAATATTAGAAAAAAAAAAGTTTGAGGTAAAATTAGATGGTTTAGAGTTTCTATATCCAACTGGATTCATTCCCTAAATACTAAACAAGTAAACTAAGAAGTTCACATGACCAATTTACATTAACATATGCCAAATTCATACCTTAAATATCATCTTTTCACTATTCTTTTAAGTTTTGGTTACTTCTTAAATGCCAAAATGCTACATTACCAATGAGTGAGGTCAAGTGAGTCCAGCGAACACCACGGTAGCTGTGACATTGTTAATCGGTCCTCATAGACTAAACTCTTACCCAGTAGTGACTGCAGTGGCTCAAATGATCATGTGAGAACCTGTGTGTCTGTTAAAAATGCTGTGAGAAATATAAAAGCTCTGCTGTCCTCAGACTGATCAGTTTTATGTGAAAAGACATTCACTATGGAGCAGATCAAGGCTGCTCCAATAAGGTAGAAAACAAGCCATTATTCTAGAACTCAGAGCCCTCAAATATAGCTAATAAGGTTACAATGACAACACCTTATCCATGTCCAATCCACTAACCTGATCTGGTTTGATAACAAATAACTTATTCTTGAAGAGAGAGCCCTAAATCCAATTTATATCTCACAGTGCAAGTAAATAAGAAAAGGCTGACAAATCTCCCTCCATAAATTCCCACAATTTTATGTTCCCTTTGGTCATGTCAGAAAGAGGCTGGAGCAGAAAATGAGGTTTTGTGCTGCTAATAGACCATAGAAACAGAAAGTTTGTTTCTGAAGAACTCCAGGAGATCAGCTCTGTAAAGGAGACCAGCATGATAGGGAAAAAAATACTAATAATATTTGCAGGAAGTTAAAGGGAATTAAGTCTGGGCACGATGGCTCACAGAACTCTGGGAGGCTGAGATGGGAGGATCACTTAAGCTCAGAAGTTTGAGACCAGTCTGAGCAAGAGTGAGACTCCATTTCTACTAAAAATAGAAAAACTAGCCAGGTATGGTGACAGGCACCGGTCATCTCAGCTACTCAGGAGGCTAAGGCAGGAGGCTCACTTGAACCCAGGAGTTTGAGGTTGCTGTGAGCTATGACGATGCCACAGCACTCTACCCAGGGTGACAGAGGAAGCTCTGTCTCAAGAAAAGGGTGGGGAAGGAATTAAAAGGAAAAGAGCGTAGACTTTATAAAACTATTTGCAATTGAAAAATTATTGCTTAGTCATTAATAGCTCATGTGTCTGTTTCAAGGTTATTTGGGCTGCAGAAAGTAAAAATTGATTTTCTAAGGGTATAGATCAGTGATTTTCAACCAGTGTGCCATGAGAGGATCTCAAGTGTGTCACAAAATTTTTTAAACATTATTAATTATTTTTGAAAGTAGTTCAAAGCATAGTAAGTATATTCTTTTTTTCACTTGTTTTTTGATGAACATAATTTAAGTGTACCATGGAAATTTACAGATTCAAGTGTGCCATAAGATAGCCGAGGTTGGAAAACACTAGTCTAGATGCTTTAGGGCAGTAAAGGAAAAGTGAAGCTGTTCGTTTCTGAGCACCTTGTATAGTCATTCCACAGTTCAAGGAAAAATAAGCAGCCGCAGGAAGACAATTGGAAACATCTGAGACAACATGGGCTCCAACGCTTCCACTCAAGTGGGCCTGCGGCAGCTCAGTGGCACATCACTGCTTGTGGCTGATTTTGGCTGGAGCACCTGCTACAGGTTGGCTTTGCTCACCTTTTCCCAGTGTCTGAACCTACTTCCTGAGTGGTACCTCGTCCAGAGACGGGTCCAAGCCAAGCTTTGAATGTTGTACTTACTTTTAATAAAGGGAGCTTGATTCTACTCCTGCCCTGCTGAGTTTTTAAAACGTGTGGATATCTTTACAAATTGCACCACAAAACATCTTTGTCTTTGCTTCCTGCTGATTACAAACTTGAAGTTTATGATCATTGATTTGTTTCTTTTTGAGACAGAATCTCACTCAGAGGTCACAGCACCCTCAAACTCCTGGGCTCAAGCCATCCTCCTGCCTCAGACTCCCAAGTAGGTGGGACTATAGGCACCCCACACAATGCCCAGCTACTTTTTTTATTTTTAGTAGAGATAGGGGTCTCACTCTTGCTCAGGTTGGCCTCAAACTGCTGAGCTCTCAAGCGATCCTCCCACCTTAGCCTCCCAGAGTGCTGGGATTACAGGTGTGAGCCAACACATCTGGTGGCTCAGATGCTTATTAGAAAGAGGGCTAGAATTCTTCCCTTCATTCCTATTGTCTGCATATTCTAAATTTTGCCTTAAACCATAAGAACACTGTGTTTTAGGGCTTGGGAGGGGTGGTAGTTTGTTTAGGGGTTTGGGGGGGTTTTGTTTGTTTTTGAGACAGACTCTCCCTCTGTTACCCTGGGTAGAGTGCCCCAGAGTTATACCTCACAGCAACCTCCATATCTGGGGCTCAAGTAATCCTGTTGCCTCAGCCCCTGAGTAGGTAGGACTATAGGCACCCACCACCATGCCCAGCTAGTTTTTCTTTCTTTCCCTTCCTTCCTTCCTTCCTTCCTTCCTTCCTTCCTTCCTTCCTTCCTTCCTTCCTTCCTTCCTTTCTTTCTTTCTTTTTTTTTTTTTAGCAGTAATGGGGTCTCACTCTTGCTCAGACTAGTCTCAATCTCCTGAGCTCCAGCAACCCAACCACCTTGGCCCCCCCAGAGGGCCAGGATCTCAGGTGTGAACCACCATGCCCAGATCAGACTACTATGTTTTCACAGTTATTGAAGCCTCTTACAAAAATACTCATAAATAAAGCTTTAGCATTCTGCCATTGACTTATTATCCAGAGACGTTATGTACTGAGATTCTGCTGGTATTAAAGACATCACTAGTCCAGTTCTAGGGATTACTTCTTTTTTTCACAGTTTTTGGCCAGGGCTGGATTTGAACCCGCCACCTCCAGCATATGGGGCTGGTGCCCTACTCTGTTGAGCTACAGGCCCCCGCCATGCTCCAGGGATTACTTTAAACAGACTAATGGGAAACATTTCTTCCAGCTCCAAAATGGAAGAAAGCTATGATTCCCCTGAGCAGTGTAGTCGTGCCTATTTCCAGACATGCTGTGTCTTGTGAATGGTGACCTCTTTGCTTTGTCTCTCTGCAGTGGTGATTTTCAGTGTGAACTGAGGAGCATTCTGGTAGGGTGCATAAATGTGAATCATGGAAATCTCTTCATGTTGGGTGTTTCCCTTGACAAATATGTGGTGACCTTCCTTCTCTTTCTTTATCTTTGTTCCGGTGTGCCATGAAAGGATCTTAGGTCATGAAAATGTTTAAAGATCATTGAATAAATTATTTATATATATATATATATTTTTTTTAATTGTTAAATCATAGCTGTGTACATTAGTGCAATTGCCTGTACCCATTCTAAGATGCACCATAGATGTGGCCCCACCCATTACCCTCCCTCCACCAAAACCTCCCCCCTCCCTTCCCCTTTCTTGAATAAATTATTTTTAAAAGAAGTTCAAAGCACAGTAAGGTATATTCTTTTTGTTTTTAATCTTTTTTTGATCAACATAATTTAAGTGTGCCGCAGAAGTTTAATTGTAGGTTCAAGTGTGCCGTGAGATAAAAAAGGTTGAAAAACACTGATCTAGAGAGAGTCAAATATAGCGACAGGATTTTGACTTGCTTCCAGCAATTGTGTGTCACCGAATAATACTAGTATATGTTTTGATGTGTTAATTTTATTTCTGACTGTTAATAGTTATCTTTTGCTATATAGCAAATTGCTCAAAACACAAGGGCTTGCAAGCGACAAACATTCGTCATGTCACAGTTCCTGTGGGAGCAGCTCACAATATAGCAGACTGAGCAAGCAAGTGGCAAGCTCGGGAGAGGGGGTAGAGGCTGGGCCCCGTGGCTCATGCTGTAGTCCCAGCACTTTGAGAAGCCAAGGTGGGAGAGTTTCTTGAGCCCAGGAGTTTGAGACCAGCCTGGGAAATAGCAAGACTCTCTTATTGCTGAAAAATATAAAATAAAAAATTAGCCATGCACGGTGGCACCCACATGTAATCCCAGCTATTCTGGAGGCTGAGGCAGGAGGATTGCTTGAGCCCAGGAGTCTGAGGTCGCTGTGAGCTAGACTGAAGCCACGGCACTCTAGCCTGGGCAACAGGGCAAAATCTTGTCTTAAAGAAAAAACAAATAAATATATACAGGGTGGCCATAAAGGTTGTGTACAATTTAAAAATAATTGTCTATTTTAAATTTTACACGAACTTTATGGCCACCCTGTACATAAATACAAACAGAGTGAGCCGGATGCAAATCACTGTCGCTTTGTAGTCTGATTTTGGGGTGACTGCCTAACATTTTGGGGGTTGTCTAGTCTTTAGAGGCAAATCACTAGGTCCAGCTGATGTGCAAAGGGAGAAAATTGCACAATGGCACAGACCCCAGACAGAAGTGGGGCCACTGGGATCACCTCAGAGACTGTCCATTTTATTTCCTTGTACACAATTTCTTTTGCCTAAATCCCCAATTATTTTTGTTCTTTGTATTATACATATGTTCATATCTTTACCTAAAATGTACACATATACCATATGATAATATGAGGTGGGTGTTTAAAAAATGTCATTTATGATAAACAAACTTTAACAACTACACTATTACCTGCAATAGTACTTTATTGCAGGTAAAGCCGTGAGGACATCGTAACTTCAAAATAGAAACAAGAAAGTCTTACTCTCGAGAGCAGGTATAAGAAGTCGGTATAGAATGTAAGATTAAAATAATCACCCACTCAGTCCTTTAAAAGTTCAATGATTCAGGATCCACTCTTTGTCAGAAACTTCTCTAGCCATAAGGCATTTTGATCCAGAGGGCAGAATGGCTCAGGACAAGAGTGGAGCTTAGGTTTAAGTGAAAATCAATAATCAAAGGAAGGCTATATGTCGCACACAGGAATTGGTCTATTTTTAAATGAAAAGGTTAATGGGCTGGGCACAGTGGCTCACACCTGTAATCCTAACCCTCTGGGAGACTGAGGTGGGAAGACCCTGGAGCTTAGGAGTTCAAGATCAGCCTGAGCCGGAGCAAGACCTTGTCTCTACTGAAAATAGAGAAATTAGTGAGCATGGTGGCGGGCACCTATAGTCCCAGCTACTTGGAAGGCTGAGGCAGGAGGATCTTTTGAGCCCAGGAGTTTGAAGTTGCCATGAGGTATGTTGATGCCGGGGTACTCTAGCCAGGGTACAGAGCGAGGCTCTGTCTCAAATAAATAAAGACAGAAAGAAGAGAAAAGGTTAATGGTGTATTATTTTTTATCACGAAATTAGGGTGACTTTCAAAATACAAGTATGTACTTCATCAAAAAATACTATGCAATGACCCTGGTGTCAAAACACACATTTCAGGTGAAACCCCACAGCACGGCTATTCAGAACAGAATGCTTTCCAGCTCCTCTTGGGCCCCAAACCATGATTGCTAGAGGCTTATGTTGTTGACACTGTATTTGGTGAGATAACCGATGTCACACAATTTGCCAAAATGGTAGAAGATCTTTTATTTGGCAAAGTCATTAAAGTAAAACAGGATGGGAGAGATGGCTCACACCTATAATCCCAATACTCTTTAGGGCAAGGTGGGGGGATCACCTGAGCTCCTGAATTCGTGATTAGCCTGAGCAAGAACAAGACCCATGTCTAAAATAAAGCTAGACAGACATGGTGGCAGACGCCTGTAGTCCCAGCTACTCTAGGAGGCTGAGGCAGGAGGACCACCTGAGCCCAGGAGTTTGAGGTTGCTATAACCTATATGATGCCAAGGTTCTCTATTCAGAGGAACAGAGTGAGCCTCTATCTCAAAAATAAATGAAATACAACAAACACAAAACCACCCACACATCCTTAAGTATAAAAATACATATTTCTCTAACCTAGAAAAATTGAAAACTCTTAGGAGGTAAAAGGATTATAAAGGTCATAGGATCCTACTTCTTCATTTTGTGTTTTAGAAAGCTACAGTGAAAATAAGTCTAAAGATCACTTAGCTTGTTAGTCTCACAACCCCTGTCCCAGGGCCACAAAACTATATCACACCACATTACTCTAAAAGAAAAATTTACTATATAGGATTTATTTAGCATAAATAAATTCTATATGCTAAATAGAATAGAATAAGAAACCCTTATACATTCTGTTTCATAGTAAATATGTATTTAAGTAATTCTTAGGGATACATTTAACAATAGGTCAATGTTCAAGTAAATCTTGGAAAAATACAAGTTAGGCTCCACAGGGCAGGGCACTGGCCACATACACTGGGGCTGGTAGGTTTGAACCCAGCCCAGGCCTGCTAAACAGCAATGACAAGTGCAATAAAAACAACACAAAATAACCAGGTGATGTGGCGGGAGCCTGTAGTCCCATGTACTCAGGAGACTGAGGCAAGAGAATCACTTAAGCCCAAGACTTTGAGGTTGCTGTGAGCTGTGACACCACAGCACTCTACTGAGGGCAATGTAGTGAGATTCTGTCTCAAAAAAAAAAAAAAAAAAAATACAAGTTAAACAGATTTATACAGGTTTTGTATAGCAAGATTTATCTCCAGGAACCTCTACTATGTTAAAGCTCAATGTTAATTTTATTTTTGGCTAACTATTTATTAATATGAATTACACTTAGTTTTTTTAATGTGAAGTCACCTTTGCATGCCTAGATAAATCCAATTTTGTCTTGTTGTATTCTCTTTTTTAATACACATTAGATTTGATTTTCTAGATTGTTTTTTTCTTGGAAGATTTTTGCACGAGTGAAATTGAACTATAATTTTTCTTTTCCTTTTACACATCTTTTTGGGCTTTTTATATGGGGTTAAGCTTCTTTTTTTTGAAACAAAGTCTTACCCTGTCACCCTTGGTAGAGTGCCATGGTGTCACAGATCACAGCAACATCCAACTCCTCCTGGTTTAGCTTCCCAAGCAGCTGGGACTATAGACACCCACTACCACACCCAACTAGTTTTTCTATTTTTAGTAGAGACAGGGTCTCGCTGTTGCTCAGGCTGGTCTTGAACTCCTCCGCGTGAGGGATCCACCTGCCTCAGACTCCCAGAGTGTGAGAATTACAGGCGTGAGCCACTGGGCCTGGCCGGTTGTGCTTCTCTTGTACAATGAGCTGGATGTTCATCTTCTCTAACCATTAAAAGTTTATTAAAAAAAAAAAAAAAAAAAAGATACTCTGGGCTTAGAGAATTTGTGGTAGATTTTCTCTCTAAACCATCTGGTTCTAGTGCTCATTTAAAGGAAGATTTGAACTTCTACTTTAACCTCTTTAATAGTCGTAGAACAACTTGAGCTTTTTATTTCTCTTTAAATCATTTCTACGTATTATGTCTTCCCAGGAGTCTGTATGCCAAGCGCGTATTTGTTGGCAGTGTCCTTATTTTAATTTCTATGTGTAGCATGGGCCCCTCTGAGTATGTAAGAGTATGAACTTATGTCTTCTTTGTCTTGATCAAAATTGTCAGGGCTTTGTTTATTTCCTGGGATTTTTATTTCTACACCCTCCAGTTCTGGGTCACTTGTCTGATGCCTCACGCCTGGTAAAAGGCCCTACTCCCTCTCTGGCTTGTGAACTCAGGGGTCCTGCAGGACCCTCAGTCTCACTTTCTCCCTGGGCTTTGATTTCTGCTATTACAGCATTGCATATTACAGAAAACCCTGGTCTCTCCTTACACGGAGAAGATGTAGATGATATGTGATTAAATATAGTAGAATCTTGTCTACCCTTAGTCTGGCGCTTTCTGCCAAACCTAACTCAGTCCCTGAGTCCTGGAGCTGCACCCATATCCTCCAGACTCCTCTGCAGCTCAGCCTATCACAAAGTTCCAAAGCTGCAGATGCTGGAAGGGACCACATTTAGTGGGACTGCAAACTGGGCTGAGTTGCAGAGGGGTCCTGGGCACCATCACTCACATTGGCCAATGTTCAGATCCAGGCATGTCCTCCTAAATCTCACATGTAGGGTGGGCCATCCCTGATACCATCCCCCCTCAAAAATAATCCACTCTATTTATTTCTTCTGTTTTGCTTCCCAGTGATTTGCATCATCAGGGTGTATGAACCATTGAGAGAGAGAGAGGACAGGTCCAGATAGCAAAGGCACCAGGGACACCCAGAAATAGTTCCTTTTATTATTATTATTATTATTATTAAATCATAGCTGTGTACATTAATGCGATCATGGGGCACCATACACTGGTTTTATAGACCGTTTGACACATTTTCATCACTCTGGTTAACATAGCCTTCCTGGCATTTTCTTGTGTTAAGACATTTACATTCTACATTTACTAAGTTTCACATGTACCCTTGTAAGATGCACCACAGATGTAATCTCACCAATCACCCTCCCTCCGCCCCCCTACCTCCTCCCCCCCCTCCCTTTCCCCCCTATCCCGCTTCTTAGGTTATATAATAACTGGGTTATAGCTTTCATGTGAAAGCCATAAATTAGTTTCATAGTAGGGATGAGTACATTGGATACTGTTTCTTCCATTCTTGAGATACTTTACTAAGAAGAATATGTTCCAGCTTCATCCACGTAAACATGAAAGAGGTAAAGTCTCCATCTTTCTTTAAGGCTGCATAATATTCCATGATGTACATATACCACAATTTATTAATTCATTCATGGATCAATGGGCACTTGGGCTTTTTCCATGACTTAGCACCCTCCCATTCTCATTAACACCTCCTGCTTCCTTCTCTTCCTCATCCAACATCATGAACCAAATCAGAGTCTTCCTTGCTACCCCAAGTCCTTCCCTCATCCTAGGTGATCTCTCCATCCCCACAGGGGTGATGCCAGTGCCCTGCCTTCCACCTGTTGACTCTTCCCTCCTCTCACTCCATTTCACCTGTCCCCACTGTCAGTCCTGTGGTGTACTTGCCATCATTCAAAATATCCTCAACTCCGAAATAACTCACTCAAGTGTCCTGCTTTCTCTCAGCGCCTGGTATCCTTACTTTTAGTATATACATTTTTATACATATCCTTTACTATTAGTACATACATTTTTAAAACTCCCCGAGACCTCCTGTGAATTGATCCTTCACTACTTCCAATCTATCAGCCCTCTCTCCTTCTTTCAATTTATTCCTTATGGAGTTTGGACTGAATGTGGTCCATCCTCTGTAGGACTCTCCTGACAACACCCCAAATACCCTCTTCCTTTTGCTAGTATGACGGACACTTGACCAACTTGGAACTCTGGAAAGTCCAGAAGTGGGCTAGCATCTTAGTCCTTTTGTGTTTTAATTTATAACAACACAAAAGGAGGCCAGGTCATTTGTAAAGAAAATAAGTTTATTTGGCTCCAAGTTCTGTAGCCTGGAAGATCAGGCATCTGGCGAGAGCCTCGGGCTGCTTTCACTAAAGGTGAAAGGGAGCTCCCAGGACCACATGGTGGGAGAGGAAGCAATAGGGAGGGGGATGGGGTGCCAGGTTTAACAACCAGCTCTCATAGGAACTAACAGAGCAAGGGTTCACTCATCCTCATGAGGATGGCACCATGCCATTAATGAGAGACCCACCCCCATGATCCGAACACCTCACATTAGGCCCCACCTCCAACTCTGGGGACAAACATCTACACAGTAGCAGCCAGTTTCAAGAAATCTGTGATCTAAATCCTCGAATAACGTCCCCAGATCATGGGGTTCGTTTGTTTTTGTTTTCTTTCTCTTTCATTCTTTCTAGCCTCTGTTTTCATGTGGGTAACACATCCATCCTTAACTTTTTTTTTTTTTTTTTGAGACAGTTGAACTATGTCGCCCTCAGTAGAGTACTATGGCATCACAGCTCACAGCACTCTCAAACTCTTGGGTTTAAGTGATTCTCCTGCCTCAGTCTCTCAAGTACTTGGGACTACAGGTGCCCACCACAACACCTGGCTATTTTTTGTTGCAGTTTTCATTGTTGTTTAGCAGGCCTGGGCCAGGTTCGAACCCCCCAGCCTTGGTGCATGTGGTTGACACCATAACAACTGTGCTACTAGCGCCAAGCCCCATCCTTGGCTTTACACAGTGACTCTCGCACCTCTGAGTGGCCCCCGACACACACATGCGAATGTGAATGCCGTTGCGGTTCCCAGCCCTACACTCTGCACTGGCCCACGCAGGGAATGAGGGAGCTTCCAGGGAAAGTTTATTTTCTCCAAAGCACCTATGAATGTCTCCTGCCATCTTACTGGCTCTGCAAAATTCCTTAAAGGGAAGTTGGAGTGTCTGTCATTGCTCCTGTGGGAAGCCAGTCCCTCCACTGATTCCATGTCCCCTTTTACACATACCTGCCACACCCCCAGTATCCTATTTTCAACAGAGCCCAGCAACTTCCAGATTTACCCCCCTGAATTTCCCCGAACCCCTTCACTGCTCATCACCTCTGGTGCCACCAGTCTAGTCCAAGCTCTTCCAGACCTCCTCTGGCCACTTTGGGTCTCATGACCACAATGTAGCTAGTGTTATCTTTAAACCTGCAGATTTGTAATATCACCTGCCAGCTCGAAAGTTCCCCAGTGAATTTCCATTGCTTGTATGATAAAGGCAAAAGTCCTTGCAGAGCTAATAAGACCCTGTCTGGTCGAATCTCCCTATGTCTACATCCTGATTTCAGCCACTCACACTTGTCCTCCAGTCATACTCTTTCCTCCTTTGCTGAATTAGCTGCTTCTCAACATGCACACGGTGGTCATGGTTCATTCCTCAGGGCACCTTCCATCCACTCCAAGTCTTTGAGAGGTTTATCTGCTGTGGACTCACAGAACAGCAGGCCTTTTCTTCCAAGTGTTTAAACAGCTTGTAATTATGTGGTGGTTAGCATGATCACTTGATCAAGTCTGTCTTCTCTGCTAAGCTCTAAGCTCTGTGAGAGCAAGTCAAGATCCTTCTGAGATAGGTTTCTTTTTTCATTATTGCATTCCCAGCACTTAGCAGGCGGCCCTGCATATATTGAATGTGTGAATGAATACAAGTGATGAATGCATCTCGTTGTGTGACATAGTCCTGGGTAAACATTAAGCTTCTACGGTGGTATTATGACCATGTTGTTGTTCTTTGTTGTCATAATTCCCGAATATTGTAGCACCTCCAGAGTTGGGCACTTCCCTACATTGACTGCCTCCTTATGTTGACTTAATTTTCATAGAGCAGACACGTGCCAAATGTGCATATGGGCAGAGTAGGCCTGATTCCTTAAGTTGACCACCTCCTGGCCAACTTATAGAGGTTCTACTGTATCAGAAATCAGAAATGTGTTTTCGTCTTATATTCTTCACCTTCACTTTACAATTCAGTGGAATTATCTCCAATCATTGAGCACAAAAGCAACTGGTGATGTACAACTCTATGTTTGCTAATTTCAGACCAATGATTGTGTATTAGGGAGCTTGAGATAAGAAAATTACTAACGGAAAGAATGGTTTCTCTACTTATTAGCATAACAACTAAGTGGCATATTGCTGCCCCTTAGAAACATATAAATCTTAATTCATCATCAGGAACATTTTATAATTTTCTCAAGTCCTTTTGTTTGTTTGTTTTTAAATTGGAAAGCACAGAGAAACCAGCCTGTCATGGATATTATCAGTCACCAGGCCCTTTTCTAAATAATCACACATCCAGGTCCTCACTATGAAATGTATCTTGCATTTAATTATGCTTAGAAATCTCTATAACATGGTATAAATTTAATTAAGTTAAAAGAAGAAAAAGGGGCAGGCACCTGCAGCTCAGTGGGCAAGGAACTGACCCCATATACCAAGGATGGTGGGTTCAAAGCCTGCCCTGGCCAATCTGCAACAACAACAACAACAAAATAGCTGGGTGTTGTGGCGGGTGCCTGTAGTCCCAGCTATTTGGGAGGCTGAGACAAGGGAATTGCCTAAGCCCAGGAGTTGGAGGTTGCTGTGGGCACTCTACCGTGGGCAATAAAGTGAAACTCTGTCTCTACAAAAAAAAAAAAGAAAGAAAGAAAAGAAAAGAAAAAGGATTCTAAAGAAATACAACAAAATATGTGCTTTGTCTCTGGGAAGATGAATTTCACATCATTTATGTTTTCTTTTTATACTCTGCAAAAATTCTAAATTTCTAAAAAATTTTCTGTCATAGTACTATAATTAGAAAAATGTAGACATAATGCTTTTTAACTCTGCCTAATATATTTTGTATACAATATGTGATCACAGTTATTTAAAAAATATATGTGGCAGAAACAGACTGGAAGGAAATATATCAAACTCTTACTAGAGGTTTTCCCTGGTCTGAGGACTATGTGATATTTTCTCTGTTTTTTAAAAATTCAATCATTTTCATAATGAAAGATTAAAATAGACATATACAGGACATGGTCCTTGCCCCTTGACAAGCTTGCAAGGATTCTTAACACAGAGTTAATGGTTGAAATTAGACCATGAGTCGTAGAAGTCCAAGCTGGGAAATGTTTTACTAGAAGCCAAAATCCTTTGGAAAAATCAAGTTTCCACTTAAAAATATTATAGTGTGTGGGCGGCACCTGTGGCTCAAAGGAGTAAGGCACCAGCCCCATATGCCGGAGTTGGCGGGTTCAAACCCAGCCCCGGCCATTAAAAAAAAAAAAAAAAAAAGTTATAGTGTGATAAACTGTCACTTGTCTTGCACAGATAATTTTAGAGTGGAAAGTGTTTCTGAAGCCAGGAAGTTTTTAGCTGCACGCTGGGTCTGATTTCTTTTCTACCCCACAAAGTCTACTTTATATAGACAAACCTTAGGGAACTAAACAAGGAACAACATGTTTGTTAAAATTATTTGCATTAGCAATATAAAATTAATCATTGTGCTTTAAAATACAGAAGCTCAAATTACAGTTTTCGGGGATTTTTCACTAGTAGTTCCTCAATCAAATTTGAAATTCACAAACTATTTTCCCAGAATGTTTTATTAGTAAGAATACACATGAACTGTGTTTCTCATTTCTCCTTGGCCACATGAATTCTTTCCCAATTTCAAGGGTTGACTCGAAACCCACATCTTCAAGGAACCTTATGTGAATCTGCCAGACTGTAGCCTTCTCTCTCTCCTCTGACATCCCCTGGAACACTCATGAAGATTTATTATCTTTTTTATTAAAGAGAGTGCCAAAAAATGCATGCACATTTTAAGAGAAGCTGTGTATGTATTACTTTTTGATGTTGAATTGAAGGCACCATTACCAGTCAGGTATACCTAGACATGCTGTGCACATCCATTTTACCTCCAATCTGTACATTTTGGAGGAAAATCTATTTTATTTCCAATAAGACCTCTTAAAATGTGTGCACATTTTCTGTTTTTCGGCACCTTGGGAGTTCTTTAAGGAATTCTTCGAAATAGTTGCACCTATGGCTCTATAGGAGTCTAATCCTCTTGTGAAGTGACCCTGGGTTTACATTTCTGTCTCTCTCATTTTTGTCCATCTTGAGTCCATCTTATTCCTGACCTGACTGATACTGCTATTTCTGATAAACTTCCCTTTTCATTTCCCCCACTCTTCAATTACTTTTGCTCAGCACCATTTTCCAGACCAGTGTCTTGGTTCTTCTCCAAAACAATACTGGTTGCGTGCCCTGACTACCATCCTGAGATTCTTTGGACTATAGGCCCCTGTTCAGTTCTATTCTTTCTGAGTCCACTTTGACCCTTGGATGGGACTGAAGCACTAGATCTCAGCTCAGTGAGGACACAGCATGCCCCCTGGGACAGGAGATTGTGTATTATATGCTTAGCAATACCTTCTTGTGCCCTAGTTTTCTCATCTGCATGTGAAGATAAAAGCTTCCACATTTGGTTATTGTATGTATTAAATAACATAGTGTGTATTGGTGACTATTTGGCAGGTACCTAAAGGACGCCAGTTCTTTTTCTTCTTTTCTGGGGGGAATTACCAATTTTTTGTTTTCCAAAATTTGGAATACTGACTCTACAAGTCATTAAGGGGTAATTTTTGAAATGTTACATGGTAAATAATTTAGGGAAACACTGAGGTTCAATTAGGTGATTTCTGCTTTATTGGCAATGTCTGATTTCTTAAGGCAAAATGTTACTATTTGTTCATTTGGAGAGATGAGTACAATTGTATTTTGTATTATTCTACATTTATAATTTATGTTACAATAAACTATAATATCAATAAAAAATAAAATATTCCTTCTCAGAATCGTAACTTTGTTATGATTGTCTAGTGGAATATGTCAGGCAAATTCTCTGAAATATGTTTGACAAAGATGGTAGCTTTTCATGGAATGTTTATGAAAAACTTGGATTAAAAGATCATGCTGCCAGTTGAATCCTCTTTATCCAAACCTCAAAACAAAGCCTCTGTTCGATTGACTGGTATTCTAAAATAAATTGTTTTTTGAAAATTATCTTTTGCAATTACATACTTCTATAAATCAAGATTTCTTAATACGATGTGACCATAACAGAACAGAAAATCAAATTTGATACCGAGGATGAAATAAGATGGCAACTTGGGAATCATAAACTGTAATTTCAGACGTCATGGATTTGGCAAAACATCTTTATTTGTCTCAGTTAATGACTTCATAAAACTTTAAAGTTATAAAACTTGAACATAAAATATATAAAAATTGTTAAATTTAAAAAATGAAATCAAAAGTTCCCTCCTATATGGATTAGTAAACTACTGCAAATAGCAAAACTCTGGGAAAAAAAAAAAAAAAAGCTCTCCAAAGGCTTTAAAGACAAGGAAAGCAGCAGATTGTGGGGGAGAGTTGAAGCTTGAGATGAGGGAACAAAATGGAGAGAGTGCCCTGTTTTTTTTGTGGCTTTACTTTGAAGGAATCTATAATCATGGTGTAGGTGGCAAAGAGGTGACTTAAATTTTGATAGAAAACCCTGACTTTTTTTTTTCCCCAAATGAAGCAGGTGAAGGAGCCCATTGGGTGACTGGAGCACTGGAGCCACAACTGAGTTAGGAGAGTTAGGAGGAAACCTTCAAAAGGAGGGAGTCAAAGGATGGGAGTCCCTAATTTAGGTTTTAAACTCAGCTCAAGTTTCTGGATAACCCCCTACCCACACATTTGTGAGAAAATTGAAAGCAGCTTGCAACAAAGGCTTATTTACCTTACCTGAAATATGAGCCATCATCCATCACAGGTGTGACAATCTGTAATTTCAGTCTAATCAAATTAAAGTTTCTGCTTAAGAAAAAATGAAATAAACAGAACTCACAAATACACTTTAGAGCAATTAACAAAACAAAATCTCTAAGACAGAAGATTTACAAGGCCCAGAATACCATCCAAAATTACTCAGGGTATTAAGAATCAGAAGAATGTGGACTTACCTTCAAGGGAAAAGATAATCAAGAGATACCAAACCCTGCAATAGCCCAGATGTTCAAATTATGAGATAAATACTTTAAAGAAAATATAAGAGCTGAATAACATAAAGTTAAATATGCATATACTGAATATAAAGCTAGGACTTCTCAACAAAGAAATAGACAATGCAAAAAATTAACCAAATGGAAATTTTAGAAATAAAAAATATAATATCTTTAAACTAAAAATCAGTGGATTTTTACTAGCAGAGCTTAGTCAATGTGGCTGACTAGCAGAGTGAAAATGAAAGAGTAATTTTGAAAATGAAACAGTCATTTTGAAGATAGTTCATTAGATGTTATCTAATCTAAAGAAGAGAGAAATTATCTTTGCAAAATTTCAAAAAGTCTAACATATGGGTGATTGGAATCTCAAAAGGAAGGAAGGAAGAAAATGAGACAGAAGTATTTAAAGACATAATGACTGAAAACTCATAGTGAGTGAAGGAAATGAACAGATCCAAGAAGCTCAGTAAGCCCTAAATAGTAAAAATTTGATGATAACCCTATTTAGCCATATTATAGTCAAATTGCTAAAAACCAAAGACAATGAGAAACTCAAAAAACAGCCAGAGGAAAAATTACACTACATAGAACAGAACAAAGATTTGAAGGTTTGTGGCCCTTTAATTATAGTCCAAATTTTATTTTATTTTTTAACTTTATTCAAATTAATATGAAGGTACAATATTTAGGTTACATTGTTCTCACTTCCCATTTGTAAAAGAGCCCCTCACCCAAAGGGTGTATTATATACCCTCATAATGTGCACAGTCGGAATTTTATATCCAATGAAAATATTTCATGAAGGTGACTACACTAAAATATTTTTCATTGGATATAAAAGGCTGAACATAAAATGAAGGCCTTTTTTTAGATAAAGAAAAATAAGAGAATGTGAGCCACCAGAATTGTACGACCATGAGTGATAATGGACGTTTTTGAAGTTGAAGGAAAACAGAACTAGGTAGAAACTCAGATACCTAGGAAGAACAAATAGCACTGATAAATATGTAGGTCAGCATGAAAGCCTATTTTTCCCTCTTAATATCTTTAAAATACATATGAATATATAACGCAAAATCATAATTTTGCTTTCACATATTTCACAGTATCTGCACATATTCAGGCCTACCTCATTATACTGAACTTTGCTTGTTGTGCTTCACAGATATTGCATTTTTCACAAATTGAAGATTTGTGACAACCCTGTCTTGAGCAAATCTCTCAGCACCATCTTTCCATTCCAACAGCATGTGCTCACTTCATGTCTCTGTGTTACATTTTGGCAATCCTCATAGTATTTCAAAATGTCCAGTACTGGCATATCTGCTACTGTGATCTGTGATCCTTAATGTTAACATTGTGGTTCCTATGAGGCACGAGAAACTATGTTCACATAAGACTATGAACTAACTGATAAATGTGTGTGTTCTGACTCTTTACTGACTAGCCATCACACACTCTCTCTCCCTCTCCGTGGGCCTCCCTATTCCCTGAAATACAACCATATTGAAATTAGGCCAACTAATAATCCTGCAATGGACTTTAGGTTTTCAAGCAAGAGGAATAGTCAAATGTTTGTTGTATTAAATCAAAACTAAAAATGATTGACCTTAGTGGGGAGGGTGTTGAAAGCTGAGATAGATGGAAAGCTAGGCTTCACCCACCAAATAGCTAAGTTGTGAATGCAAAGGAAAAGTTCTTGAAGGAAATTAAAAGTGCTACTCCAATGAACACATAAATGATAAGAAACCAAAACAGATTTATTGTTCATATGTAGGAAGTTTTAGTTTTCTGGATAGAATATTAAATCAGCCAAAACATTCCTTAGGCTCAAGCATAATCTATGGCAAGGCCCTAACTCTCTTCAATCCTATGAAGGCTTAGTGATGTGAGGAAGTTTCAGAAAGCATGAAGCTAGCAGAGGTTGGCTGGTTCATGAGGTTAGAGGAAAGAAGCTGTCTCTGTAACATAAAAGTGCAAGGTAAATCAGTAAGTGTCGACATAAACCTGCAGCAAATTATCCATAAGGTGTGGGTAAGATAATTGATGAAGGTGACTAAATTAAAAGACAAATTTTTAATGTTAATGAAACTGGCCGTCTATTGTAGGAAGATGCCAGCCAGTAAGGACTCCCATAGGTAGAGAGGAGAAGTCAATGCCTGGCTATAAAGTTTCAAAGGACAGACTGATTCTATGTCAGAGGCTAATAGAGCTGGTAATTCTTGCTTATTTATCATTCTGAAAATTCTAGAGTCCTTAAGAAGTCGCTAAATCTACTCTGCCTGTGCTCTATAAATGGAACAAGCTTGGACGACAGCACATCTTTCACAGCATGGTTTGCTGACTATTTTAAGCCCACTGTTGAGAACTAGTGCTCAGAAAAGAAGATTCCTTTCAAAATATTATTGCTCATTGACAATGTGCCTAGTCACTCAAGAGCTCTGATGGAGATATACAAGGAGATGAATGTTATTTTCATGCCTGCTAACACAGTATTCATGGATAAAGATGTAATTTTGACTTTCAAGTTTTATTATTTAAGAAATACATTTCATAAGGCCATAGATAGTGATTCCTCTAATGAATCTGGGATAAGTCAACAGAAAACTATCTGGAAATAAGTCATCATTCCTCATGCCCTTAAGAACACTTATGATTCATGGGTGGAAGTACAGATGTCGATGTCAAATAGGAGTTTGAAAGAAATTGATTCTAACCCTCATAGACTACATTAAGGGTTTCAAGACCTCAGTGGAGGAAATAAAGATGTGGTTAAAATTAGCAAGAAAACTAGACTTAGAAGCAAAGACTGAAGAAGTAACTGAATTGCTGTGATCTCATGATAGAAGTGAATGAATGAGTAGTTGCTTCTCATGGCTGAGCAAAGGAAGTAGTTTCTTGAGATGGACTCTACCCTTGGTGAAGATACTGTAAACTTAGTTGATACAGCAGCAGCAGGGTTTGAGAGGATTGACTTTAATTCACCTCTCATCCTATATAAAACACAACTCAAAATGGGTTAGAGACCTAAATGAAGACCTGACACTAAAACTGCTAGAAGGAAACAGGGAAAATGCTTTAGGACATTGGTCTGGGAAAAGATTCTATGAATAAAATCTCAAACACACCTGCAACAAAAACAAAACTAAACCAATGGGATAATACTAAACTAAAAATCCTTTGCACAGCAAAGTAAACAATCTACTGAGTCAAAAAGACAATCTACAGTATGAAAGAAAATGGTTATAAGCTATTCATCTGACAGGGGATTAATATCCAGAATATGCAAGGAACCTAAACACCTCAGCAGCAAAACAAAAAACAAAACAATCTTAACAATCTAATTAAAAGGTGGGAAAATTATCTAAACAAATATTTCTCAAAACAAGACATACAAATGGCAAAAAAAAAAAAAAAGGCAAAAAATCCTCCATGTTACTAATCATCAAAGAATTGTAAATCAAAATCATATTGAGATATTATATCACCCCATTGGAATGGCTATTATCAAAAAGACAAATATTAACAAATACTGGTAAGGATGTGGAGAAAAAAAGAACTCTTGTACATGTTGGTAGAAAAGTAAACTAGCATAGCCATATGGAAAACAGTCTGGACGTTCTTCAAAAACTACAGGTGCCTCCAAGGCCAGCCTGCATACATACCTACAACACGGAATTGTAGCTAAATGTACCTTTATTTACAAGATATTCATTACAAAAAAATTTCTCTAAGTGGTGGTACATAAATACAAAAAATTAAAAATGTGAAGTATGCGTTTGTTAATTTCCCTATGCATGGAGACCTTCGGAACACCCTGTACTAATGGAACCACCATAGCACAATCCAACAATCCCACTATTGGGTATTAATCCAAGAGAAAGAAAACCACTATGTAGAAAAGGTATGTGCACTACCATATTTATTGCAGCACTATTCACAATAGACAAGATAATGGAATCCACCCAGAGTCCAACAACAGATGGATAAAGAAAATGTGGGCATACACACACCATCTAAAACTATTCAGCCATATAAAAGAATGAAATCATGTTGTCAGTGCCAATGTGGATGAACCTGGAGGACATTCTGTTAAGTGAAGTAAGCCAGGAACAGAAAGTCAAACACTGCACATTCTCACTCATATAAGGAAGCTAAAAAAGTTGATCTCATACAAGTAAAGAGAAGACTAGAACTTTCTAAAGGCTTAGAAGGGTAATGGGGTGAGGGGGAACTAGGGAGATATTTATTAAAGGATGCAAAATTACAGCTAGAGAGGAGGAACAAATTCTTGTGTTCTAAAGCATGTAGGATGATTATAATTCACAATAATGCATTATGTATATTCAAATAGCAAATAGAGAGGATTTTGAATGTTCCCAACACAAATGATAAATGTTTGAGATAACAGATATGTTAATTACCTTGATTTGATCACTGTGGATTATGTATTGAAACATCACTATGTACCACATAAATATGTACAATTATATGTCAATTAAAAATAAACAGGTAGCCAACCAGTTTACCCAGCACCATTTGTTGAATAGGGAATCTTTTCCCCACTGAGTGTTCACATGAACATTTATTGTCGAGTTACTTTCTCTAAAGATTTTTGAAAACCACACTGCCGCAGTCAATGTCTGAGACTGCCTGTTGTCTGATTTCCTCATCAGCATCTGGCATGTTGAAACAGAGCCGGGGCTTCCAGGCAGTTGCTTATATGGATTTGAATCTGAGCTCTACCACTTGCTGGCTGAGCTTTTTTCCTTTTTTTTTTTTTTTTTGAGACAGAGCCTCAAGCTGTCATCCTGGGTAGAGTGCTGTTGCATCACAGCTCACAGCAACCTCCAACTCCTAGGCTCAAGTGATTCTCCTGCCTCCACCTCCCAAGTACCTGGGACTACAGGCACCTGCCACAGCGCCAGGCTATTTTTTGGTTGCAGCCGTTATTGTTGTTTGGCAGGCCTGGGCTGGATTCCAACCCGCCAGCTCAGGTGTATGTGGCTGGTGCCTTAGCGGCTTGAGCCACCAGCACCAAGCCTATTTTCTTATTTTTAAAATATCTACTTAGCATTGTTGTGAATATTAAATGAGATAATCCACACAGTTGGTATATACTAATCGCTTATTAAATAGAATTGTTACCAGTGTTACACGTTTGAAATGTTGCAAACTGGTGGTTGAGAAATTGTATTTCATTATTTGAATTTGTATTATGTGCATTAACAGTGAGTTTTACATTATTATACAATTTTTGGTCATTCCAAGTTCTTCTGTATATTTCCATATTTCCTTTGCCCATTTTTCTAATGAGTTGCCTTTTTCTTAATAATTTGTACATTAGTGTATTATGTGTCACATGTTATGTAATGAGAAATATTTTACTAATCTATCATTGTCTTTTCATCCTGTTAACAATGGATGTTACCAAGACACAATTTTTAATAGTTGAATATGCCTACCTTTTTCCTTTTGACCTCTGCGTTTCCTGTCATGCTCAGGGTCTCCTTAACTCTAGATATATACGAATACTTTACATTTGTAAAATTTAGATCTTTCGTCCATGCTTTACGTACGAAGTGAGAGTAGGGTCTATTTTTGTTTTCTTCTAGATGATTAATTCTATTAGAAACCTTTATTTAAAAGTTCATCTATTTCCCATTGAATTAAGATTTTAAAAAAATAGAGTGAGTCATCTGGCCTTAGTAGATATTAAAATTTAATATAAAATCATAGTAATAAAAATAGTATAGCATTAGCATGGGAATAAATGGATTAGTCAAACAGATAAGTAGAACAACCAGAAATAAACCTAATTCACTGGGACCTTCACATGTGACAAGTCACAGTCTTCATTAGATTCTTAGAAGATTCCAAGACCCCAAAAAGGTCACCATTTCATGACCTATTTAGGAATTGTGGGTTGTCCAATTTTCATTATAAAAAAAAAAATCTGATTTTTTTTCCCTGTTATTCCAAAAAAAATTAGAGAAAATGTTGCCTGGTAAATACAAAACAGACCCATGTTATGTCTACTCCAGACTTCATGGTTCATGGTATTCTTGATAATTCACTGCGGCTCCTCCTCTTCCTCCCTTGCTGAGAATGTCTATAGAAAAATTAATGTTAGCCAAAAATAGTTTATAAAATGTAACTTCTTTTAGCCAATCAATAGTTTATAAAATATAACTTCTTTTAACTTCTTTTAGTGTTTTTTTTTTTTTTTTTTTTAGAGACGGAGTCTTACTTTATCACCCTCAGTAGAGTGCTATGGCATCACAGCTCACAGCAACCTCCAACTCCTGGGTTCAGGTGATTCTCTTGCCTCAGCCTCCCGAGTAGCTGGGACTATAGGCACCTGCCACACGCCTGGCTATTTTTTTGTTGCAGTTTGGCCAGGGCTGGGTTTGAACCCACTACCCTTGGTAAATGGGGCCAGTGCCCTACTCACTGAGCCACAGGCGCCACCCAGAATAGAATATATAATTTCTAAAGGTAATTTTTTTTTTTTTTGCAGTTTTTTTTTTTTTTTTTGCCAGGGCTGGGTTCGAACCCACCACCTCCAGCATATGGGTCCAGTGCCCTACTCCTTTGAGCCACCCACAAGGCGCCACCCACTTGTGTTATAATAATTCGATAAAGTAAAAAAATATTGCCAAATGCCATTTTCAAAGAAAATATAGGTATGTCTTTTTTGTTTCAAAGCAAGCCAACTGTATAGCAGTATTCTATTCTAATGCAATATGTTTGAAAATGGGCAAATGGCTGGGTTAATTTTTATAGATATAATTAATAATCTAAAGCAGTGGTTCTCAACCTTCCCAATGCCATGACCCTTTAATATAGTTCCTCATGTTGTTGTGATCCCCAACCATAAAATTATTGTCGTTGCTACTTTATAACTGTAATTTTGCTACTGTTATGAATCATAATGTAAATATCTGATATGCAGGATGTATTTACATTGTTACAAAGGGGTTGCGACGGGTCGCGACCCACAGGTTGAGAACCGCTGATCTAAAGTTTGTATTTTGACATGTTTTCTACCTTTGTATCTGAATTTCCATCTCCATTTTTTTCAGAGAAATTGAACATTGTACTTTAGTATATTTAAAATAATCCTATTATATCACCTCTCCTTCCTCAAGAAGGTCACAGCTTGAATTAATTTTTAATGACTTTTCCACTTATTGTCTCTGAGAACTCATTAAAAAGAAAAGAATATTTTAAAGGAAGGTAGAACCACATGACTGAAGAGAACCCTACTTTGATTTTAAAAGAAATCTCATACACACACACACTTCAGCCATTTTCCTTTTTTACCTCTTTCTTTTTTATTGGCGTGTTCTCAATATTTTCTTTCTGCCCAGAAGCTCCAGAACTGGTAATGCTTTTACAGAGCACAGCATACCACCTGGATAAGAAATGGGGAAATGGGCAAGGAAAACAAGAATTTCTCATCTTTAAAACCCAACCTGGTTCCTTCCACTGGGTCAACGAAACATTCAAAGTTTAAAGTCTTCATAAGTGATTTGGGTAGAGCAGTTTTTGCCAGTCTGTTACTCGTCCTAGTTAATAAGCCGGCTGTGATGTAGTTTCTGCAAAGTACACAGTGTACTTGACAAGAGTGTTGAAATAATGCTGAATTTTAAAAGGAGAAAGCCACATGGATTGTGTTTGCTGGAAGGGTGGTATAGGAAGAGAGAAAACAAAATGTTTGTTATTTAAACTCAACTCAGATAATGATCACCTGCCCCCACAGTGGAAACCAGAGCTTCAAGAATCTTCATCAGAAACACAAACTTCTAAACCAGGACAGGTGGCTCATGCCTGTAATCCTAGCACTCTGGGAGGCCGAGGCAGTGGATCGCTTGAACTCAGGAGTTCAAGATCAGCCTGAGCAAAATCAAGACCCCATCCTAACCAAGCATTGTGGCGGGTGTCTATAGTCCCAGCTTCAGGAAGCTGAGGCAAGAGAATCACTTGAGCCCAAGAGTTTGAGGTTGCTGTGAGCTATGAGACCACAGTAGTCTACTGGGACAACAAGAATGAGACTCGGTCAAAATAAAAAAAAAAAAAAAAGGCCTTATTAGCTCTTAGTTCAATCCATGGGTTTTCTTGTTCAATCATTTCTGTCTTAAGCTTCTTTACTTTTTAAAGTTTTGAATAAAATACAACGCAGATGATTCCAACATTTAAATGATATAAACGTATACTATGTAATAAGTCTTGCTCCTTCTCCCGTGTCTACCCATTCTGTTCCCCCATAGGTAATAACTTTCACCAGTTATTTCTTAAAATAAGCGTGAGCGGTTAAGAATTCCCTCTCATTGCCCCTTCCTCACACAATGGCGGTGCACTCTGCATACCGCTCCACACTTTCCTTTCCTCACCTAGTATGTTTTGTTTCCATGTCAGAATATAAAGCAGTTCCTCATTTCTTTTCTACAGCCACATAGGATTCTATGTGGGGGATATAGCATCATTTATTTAACCCGGCCCATTCAATGCACATTTGTCTTGTTTCCATCTCTTGCTGTTAAAAACAAGGCTGCAATGTGTAGCCTCACAGTGAAGGCTCTCTGGTTTGTGTGCTGGCGTATCTCAAGGAGAAATTCCCAGAAGTAGAATTGCCAGGCCAAAGAATATTTTTATGGCTAATAGATATTACCAACTTGTATCCCATTGAAGTGGCACCATTTGACCGTGCTATCAACAATGCCTGTTTTCCCACAGTTAAACCTCCCAACTTTGGTATTTTTGCTAATGAGATGGATTTGTAAAAAGGGTATCTGAAGGCAATGTTAACTTGCATTTTTCTTATGATTAATGAAGCTGTACATATTTTTATATGTTTAGGGATTATTTGCTGTTCCCTTGCTGTGAACTGTCTGTTGCCTATTTTTCTCTTGAGTTGTTGTCCTTTACCTTTTCAATTTCTAGGAATTCCTGGTACATTAAGAAGATTCTTTCTGTTTTTTTTTTTTGTTTGTTTGTTTTTTTGACAGAGCCTTAAGCTGTTGCTCTGGGTAGAGTGCTGTGGCTTCACAGCTCACAGCAACCTTCAACTCCTGGGCTCAAGTGATTCTGCTGCCTCAGCCTCCCAAGTAGCTGGGACTACAGGCGCCTGCCACAATGACCGGCTATTTTGTTGTTGTTGTTGCAGCTGTCATTGTTGTTTGGCAGGCCCGAGCTGGATTTGAACCTGCTAGCTCAGGTGTATGTGGCTGGCGCCTTAGCCACTTGAGCTACAGGTGCGGAGCCAGAAGATTCTTTTTTTATCTGTGATTATTTTGGTACTCAAAGCCCTGAGGGATCTGATCCCTCCTCATTTCTAACTTCAGCTCAAACAACTCCCCTGCCCTGTATTATGCTCTGGCCATGAGGTTCTATGATGTCCTCTTTACCTTAAGGGATTCACATTTGCTATTCCCCTGTCTAGAATGCTGTTCCCCATATCATCAGACAGCCGGCTCCTCCTTATTCTTCAGATCTCAGCTGAAGCCTCACATGAGAAAAGCTTTCCCTGATTGCCCAGTCTGGGACAGAAACCCAGTTTCACTCCATGGTATCATTCGGGTTTAATTCTTTGCATAGTATTTATTCCTCACTAATATTTTTCTTATTTGTTGTAGTTTGTTTTTGTTTTGATCTTCTATCTCTATCCAGAATGTAAGACCCAAAAGAAACACTCCGTCGTGCTCATTCCTCCATCCCTAGCACGTGGGGCACATAGTAGGCGCGTTGTCATACAGAGGTGTGATTAATGGACCCTTTCCTTCTGTCCTGAAGGAGCCATTCTCACGAGCCTTCAGAGTGAGTGTCACTTGTCACATTTCCTAGAAAGAATATTGACAATCGCCTTTTTATTGAGCTGCCAATATGTATCAATCACTGTGCTAGGTTTTATTATACATCTCGGCCGAATCTTTCTGGTCACCCAGCTAATTAGTATTATGCCCATTTTCATCAATAACAAAGCTGAAACTAATAAGCGCCCACAGAAGTTGCCCAAGTATATGGTGGTTCATATTTGTGGATTCAGATGAGTGGAGAATATTTCAAAGCCCATTCTCATACCTAGAATATTATTGCTTGAATCTCTGCATGGCCCCTACTCGGTGCTGTCACACTGCACATGCGCAGTAGAGCAGAGACCCATAATACGTCAGAGGCTAGCAAGGCCTTGGGGTCGCCTAGACCTAAGCAATGGAGTGAAGGAGCCCTCGGTCCAGGATGCAAATCTGCAATCTTGACTCTTTACCACCATTCTGCCATCCATTCCTTATTACCTGGTTAGGCCAAGGTCATTCGCACCTTAGAGCCTTTCCTCTGGCTATCCCGCTTCCTGAAATTATTTCCCTTCAGATTTTCACGTGGCTGGTTCCTTGTCACCATTTAGGACTCAGCCTGGATGTCACTTCCTTAGAGAAGGCTACTTTCACCACACAAACCAAAATCGATACCTCCCAATCACTCTCTGTTCCATTTTGTTTTTGCTTTTATTTTTTTCTGAGTACTTCTCCCACTCTAGAACTTATATGTATGTAACACATATATTGTTTTGTTCTTGTTTTGCTTATTTCATGACTTTCCACTAGAATGTAAGCTCCATGAGAGAGGCCCCTTATCTACCTTAGTCATGGCTCCATGTCAGCTGCCCAGAATACTAACTTCCTTAGCAGATCCTCAATAAATACTGTAGAATTTAAAAATTAACAAGATGGCTTGGGGCTGTGCTCATTGGGTAGGGGGTGGCCACATGCACCAGGGCTGGTGGGTTCAAACCCGCCCAGGGGCTGCTAAACAGCAATGACAACAATAACAAAAAAATAGCTGGGCGCCTGTAGTCCCAGCTACTTGGGAGGCTGAGGCAAGAGAATCGCTTAAGCCCAAGAGTTTGAGGCTGTGATCTGGGACGCCATGGCCCTCTACCGAGGGTGACATAATGAGACTCTGTCTAAAAAAATCAATTGATTAATTAATTAAATAAAAATTAACAAGATGGCTCTAGAAGCAGCATAGGAAAAAAATGTAGGCTTGGGAACGAACCTAGCTTATTGATTCCCTGGCTACCACTTACCACAGCAAGTCATTGGGCTTTGATTTCTCATCTCTCAAGTGAAGGAACAGATGATCTCTATGGGCCATTTACAGTGTGATAATTCCATGAAGTTGTAAATTATTCATGTGATTTAAAATCTATTTTCAAAGAGGTAAAGGTTATCCTTCCAAGTTCCTATGTATTCCACAGGGAACATAAATCCTTCTAAAAGGTATCATATGCTTTTCTGCCTATAAAACAAAATAACTGAAAAATTATCTACATTCCTACTAAATCAGTGTTCTCATTCCTAAAAGCAAATATCGTACCATGTTGCAAGGAATATAGTGGGCACATCAGTTTTCTCATTATAGGTCACATTTTCTTGCTTCTTCAGATGTCTACTCACTTTTTTTTTTTTTTTGAGACAGAGTCTCACTCTGCTGCCCAGGCTAGAGTGTTATGGCATCAGCCTAGCTCACAGCAACTCAAACTCCTAAGCTCAAGCAATCCTCCTGCTTCAGCCTCCCAAGTAGCTGGGACTACAGAGGCCTACCACAACACCTGGTTAATTTTTCTATTTTTGGTAGAGATGGGGTCTCACTCTTGGTTCAGGCTCCATGCAATCCTCCCAGGTTGGCCTCCCAGGGTGTGAGGATTGCAGATATGAGCCACCACACCCAGCCTAACAATCTTCCATTGGATGCTGGATGTTGCCAATGCTACAATGTTGAATTCTAGATTTTGTTATCTTCTTTGAGTATTGAGTTTTGTTCTAGCAGGCAGTTAATTTACTTGTGGATCAACTTCGTCTTTTTAAGAGTTATTTTTGAGCCTTGGTAGAGTGGTCTTTACTAGAGTAACCTTGACTCTAAGGTTAGATTAGCTCTCTCCTAAGATGTGGTCTTCCTGGGGTCTCTACTGACTGCATGAAGATCTTTCCATTTGGCTGATCAAGACTTTAATGTCTCCTAGCTCTGTGTGAGTTTCAGTGATTGTTCAGTTCACAGCACCCCAGTGGCTGTTTTTCACTGGCAGTTATTCTATATTCAGACTCACAGAATCTTGCCTCATACAAGCACAGCTTAAGAATCAGCTGAAAACTCCTAGAGCCCTCTCAGAAGATGCCTGGAATTCTTCCTCTGCAGAGTTCCCTCTCTCCAGTGCCTTGCTTATAAATTCCAACCACCTCATTAGCCCTGAACTCTGATATCTGTCATCTTGACTCAGCAAGAGAACCATCCTGGATCTAAGCACCCCTCCTTGTACCACAGTGGGCAAGATGCCTCCAGGCAAAAAACAGGGCATTCGACATGTTCATCACATTCGTTCCCCTTCTCTCAGGAATCACAATGCTGTCCTCAGCTCGAGACTAATTATTTCCTACATTTTTATAGTTGAAGAGTTGTCAACAAGAAGAACAGCAACTGGTAACAGACTAGTTACCAGTTAACCATGATAGCTAGAAATGGAAGTGCCTCCTGGAGTGCTTTTGAGGTGTATGAACTCTATTTTCCCCAAAACTAAATGACCTCAGAGAACTATATATTTTTATATTTTTCCTTGGCTATAACATGATGGCTTGGGAACTTTGAAGAAGTTCAGAAGATACCACTAAACCGATGTTATTAATGAGTTAGATCCCTGATATAACTCACTAAGTTACAGAATATCAGGATTAAATAGAATACCAGCCGGTAGTTCAGACCCAGTGATGGGAACATGTGACATTTGACAAGTGTAGCTTCCTTCCTTTTCTTCTAGGAGAGATGCTTGAAGGCAAGTCCTATTTAAATCAATTTGGTGAAAACTAGTCATTGAAGGATTTCTGGGGCAAATCCTTTTTCAAGGCCAAAGATCCTTTAGTGAAACGAATAAACACTTCCTGAAATCTTTTTGTAAATGTAGATTTTTATACATTTTGTTGGCTTAATGTGTTCTGTGAGGAATTTGTTCCCTAAGGCTAAGTGTGGGCGTGGATGTGTTTTTTTGAAATGAATGAGGAAGAAGGTTTTTGCTTGTGCCATGCCCTAAACCCTGTTGGTCTGCATAGAAGCCATGAAGTTTCGGAATTGTATTTTGAATGAAATAATAAGACAGCAACAAATACAGGACTGGACATCCCTAGACTAAGAAAAGGAGACAGCCAATGTGCCAGTTTCTGCTATTACCTGCTGTTCCTTGGGTTATCATAAAATATTTCCAAGAACCTTGTAAGAAACTGGCCAGGTCATGTCTCTGCCATAGCAGTTCACTAGTTCATTTATTTATTCTTGCAACAAATACTTACAGGTTGCGTACTGTGCACCAGATCTAATCTAGGTGCTAGAGACACATCAGTGGACGGTAGACTTGCCTTCACGGAGCTTGCATTCTAGGGGGACACCCTCTCACAGACTGTCTGCAGGAAAGTAGAGCAGGTAAAGGTCAGAGAATGATGCCCTGGGGGTGGCGTCGGTTTGAAGCTTGGTGTTAATCAATGCCTTTTTGATGTAGGGAGAGGGACCCAAACAGCACAGTGGACAAGAGACCAGAAGAAAAGTGGGGTGTGGGGGAGCCTCATGCAGATATCTATGAAGAGTTAAGGAGTGCAAAGGCCTCTGGTGGGAGTAGCATTTGGGGGTACTGAGGACTGGAAAGGAGGCCATATTGGTTAGAGTGAAGTAAAGGAAAGGCAAGATGTCAGGGCAAGGGATGAAAGTGAGAGAGGAGAGGGGGGAGCAAGGGAGTGAGGGATGGGAGTGAGAGAGGGGACGGGAACACGGGCGTGAGGGATGGGAGAGAGAGAGGGGAGGGGGGAGCAGGGGAGTCAGGGTTGGGAGTGAGAGAGGGGAGGGGGGCCCGGGGTGGTCAGGGTGGGG
>CAUYPK010126235.1:0-18295 GCA_963574355.1 Loris lydekkerianus
TTTCACATGAAGGCTATAACCGAACTATACCACAAGACTATGGGGAAAGGACCAAGGAAGGGGAAGGGAGGGGGGAGGTTTGGGTGGAGGGAGGGTGAAGGGTTGGGCCACATCTATGGTGCATATTTTTATCTATAATAATAAAAAAAAAAAAATAGCCAACTGTTGTGTCAGGTATCTGTAGTCCCAACTACTTGGGAGGGTAAGGCAAGAGAATTGCTTAAAGACCAGGAGTTTGAAGTTGCTGTGAGCTGTGACACTACAGTACTCTACCGAGGATAACATAGTAAGATGCTCTCAAAAAAAAAAAAAGGAATCTATAGACTTCACAAGATACAAAAGGCATCCTTTTCTGTGCCTTTTGTGTCTTGTGAAGTCTGTAGACGCGTAGCTCCATGAGGCACTTGTAGTGGGCTGTTGGGTGATCTGCCTTCAGCTCTTCACCTTGTTGCTTGCTGAGGTTGGTTTTAACTGATGGGCCATGGATCCCTTGTCTTCCCTCAGCATCTATCTTGAAGCTGCCAACTTGGAGGAAGAGAATGCTTTTCAAAGAATAAACTTTTTAAAATTATACAACTAGGCAGGGTGCAGTGGCTAAATCCTATAATCCTAGTACTTTGGGAGACTGAGGGGAAGGATCATTTGAAGCTAGGACTTTGAGATTAACCTTAGCAAAATATCAAGACCCTGTCTCTGCAAAAAAATGGTAAAATTAGCCAGGTGTGGTGGTATGAACTTATAGTTCCACTTGCTCAAGAGGATAAAGCAAGAGGATCACTTGGGCCCAAGAGTTTGAAGTTGGAGTGAGCTGTCATGATGCTACTTCATTCTAGCCTGGGAAACAGAGTGAGAACTTATCTCAAAAAAACCTCAAGTAGACAGAGCCCGTAGCTCAGTGGGTTGGACGCTGGCCACATACACCCAGGCTGTCCGGTTCTAACCCAGCCCAGGCTTGTTAAATAACAATGGCGGCAACAACAACAACAGAATAGCCAGGTGTTATGGCGGGTACCTGTAGTCCCAGCTACTTGGGAGGCTGAGGCAAGAGAATTGCTTAAGCCCAAGAGTTTGAGGTTGCTGTAAGCTGTAACAGCACAGCACTCTATCCAGGGCAACAGCTTGAGACTCTGTCTCAAAATAAAGTAGTCGGTACCGTGGCTCAGCCTGTAATCCCAGCATGCTGGGAGGCTGAGGCAAATGGATTGCCTGAGCTCACAGGTTCGAAACCAGACTGAGCCAGAGCGAGACCTTTCATCTAAAAAACTAGACAGGTATTGCTGCGGGCTCCTCTAGTCCAAGCTACTTGGGAGGCTGCGATAAGAGAATCGCTTGAGCCCAAGAGTTTGAGAGTGCTGTGAGCTAAGACACCATGGTACTCTACCAAGGGCAACAAAATGAGAATCTGGCTCAAAAAAAAAAAAAAGTACGCGAACCAGTAGTTCAAAGTGAGGTTAAAAGAGGAAAAAAAGTACCATTAGTTATATTTAAACAAGTCCTTATAATCTTTTAAATTTTTAATACAAATATTCATCAATACTTTATTTTTTATTGTGGTAAGTTATATATAACATAAAATATATCATTATTAATGATTTTTTTTTTTTTTTTTTTTTTTTTTTGTAGAGACAGAGTCTCGCTTTATTGCCCTTGGTAAAGTGTTGTGGCGTCACACAGCTCACAGCAACCTCCAGCTCCTGGGCTTAGGCAATTCTCTTGCCTCAGCCTCCCGAGTAGCTGGGACCACAGGCGCCCGCCACAACGCCTGGCTATTTTTTGTTGCAGTTTGGCCGGGGCCGAGTTTGAACCCACCACCCTTGGTATATGGGGTCGGCACCCTACTCACTGAGCCACAGGGGCCGCCCCTATTAATGATTCTTAAATATATAGTTCTGATATTTAGTATTAATAATATCCTACTTTAATATATAGATTCTTAAATATATAGCATTAAGAACATTGACATTATTGTGCAACTTTCACCATCATCTTTTTCTGGAATGTTTCATCTGCTCCAACTGAAACTATATCTCATACATAGTCGTTTGGTAAAAATAACTACAAAAATAAAATTCAGTTCACATGGCCTTTTTTTTGGCCGGGGCTGGGTTTGAACCCACCACCTCCGGTATATGGGGGTAGCACCCTACTCCTTGAGCCACAGGTACCGCCCCATTTGTAGTTATTTTCATAGGGCTTGTTTTTCTTGGAACATGCCACAAAACCAAAATATTTAGAATGTTACTCATTGTCAGAGAGCAATGAGAGTCAAGAGTTTGCGTAATAACTTTAAACAGATTGCCAATACTAATGCTTAGTAAAAGAATAATATATTTTATTTGTAATTACTGCCATTTCCAAACATTTTTAAATAGTTCCATACATAGGGACAATGATATATACAGATTGCACTAACATTGAGCAAAGGTGTCCCTCCATTAGGCAGTTTTGATTTTAATAGCTTAATTTTTACCATATTGTATTTTAGTAAATTTTGTGACTGTGCATGAGAAGTCAAACAGCAACTTACCACCTTTTTTACTATTTATAACTGGCACCATACAAAAATGTCCTTTTCCCCCCTTTTTTTTGGTAGAGACAGAGTCTTACTTTATTCCCTCGCTAGAGTGCTGTGGCATTACACAGCTCACAGCAACCTCCAACTCCTGGACTTAGGTGATTCTCCTGCCTCAGCCTCCCAAGTAGCTGGGACTACAGGCGCCTGCCACAACACCCAGCTATTTTTTTGTTGCAGTTTGGCCAGGGCCGGTTTGAACCCGTCACCCTCAGTATATGGGGCCGGCGCTCTACCCCTTGAGCCACAGGCGCCACCCCAAAAATGTTCATTTTTAAAAATAGAAAAAAAATCATAGTTGTAGGATTGTTGGTTTTATTTCATTTAAAATGTCCTCTAGGGTGGCACCTGTGGCTCAAAGGAGTAGGATGGCAGCCCCATATGCTGGAGATGGCCGGTTCAAACCCAGCCCCGGCCAGAAACTGCAAAAAAAAAAAAAAAAAAAAAGTCCTAAAATAAACCTCCTTTACATTAGGAAAATCATAAATAACTTAGATAATTCTTGATTATATTGTATTTTATTTTTTATTTATTTATTTTTTTTGAGACAGTGTCTCAAGCTGTCACCCTGGGTAGAGTGCTATGGCGTTACAGCTCACAGCAACCTCCAACTCAATGGGCTTAAGCGATTCTCTTGCCTCAGCCTCCTAAGTAGCTGGAATTCCAGGCGCCTGCCACACGGCCTAGCTATTTTTCGGTTGCAGTTGTTGTTTGGCAGGCCTGGGCTGGATTTGAACCCGCCAGCTCTGGTGTTATTTGGCTAGTTCCCTGGTGGCTTGAGCTACAGGCACTGGCCAATTTTATTATTTTTTTCTTTTTTCTTTTTTTTTTTTGAGACAGAGTCTCACTGTGTTGCCTTCAGTAGAGTGCTGTAACATGACAGCTCATAGCAACTTCAAATTTTTGGGCTTAAGCAGTTCTCTTGCTTCAGCCTCCCAATTAGCTGGGACTACAGGTCCCCACCACAACACCCAGCTAATTGTTGTTGTTGTTGTTGTTGTTGTTGTTTAGCAGGCCCTGGCCAGGTTCGAACCCACCAGCCCCATTGTATGTGGCCAACACCCTAAATGTAGAGCATGAGCACCCAGCTGGCTATTTTTTTTGAAGACGAGGTCTTGCTCTGGCTCAGGCTGGTCTCGAACTCCTGAGCTCAAGCAATCCGGTGCCTTGGCCTCCTAGGGTGCTAGGATCACAGGCTTAAACCACCATGCCCAGCCTCCATTAGATTTTTGGAAAGATACCATTTTTCTGAATGAAACCGGAAATCAGAAAAGTGTCAGAGCAGTTTCTGTTTAATATTTAGATAGTTTCGGGGGAGAAGATACAAATGAGACTACTTACTTTTGGTTCTTTCAGTTTTAAATTCCTGTTTCTAATTTTACTAGTGTATAATGGGTTGATATAACCAAGCTCATCTTTGTCGATGGCTAGTTGCTTCCTTTCACTAAGTCAGCTTGTCACTGAGGACTGATTCTCCAACTGATTGATTTTTTTTTTTTTTTTTTTTTTTGAGACAGAGTCTCACTTTGTTGCCCTTGGTAGAGTGCTGTGGCATTTTAGCTCACAGCAACCTCAAACTCCTGGGCTTAAGTGATTCTCTTGCCTCAACCTCCCAAGTAGCTGGAACTACTACAGGCACCTGCCACAACACCTGGATATTTTTAGAGATGAGGTCTTGCTCTGGCTCAGGCTGGTCTCCAACCTGTGAGCTCAGGCAATCCACCTGCCTGGGCCTCCCAGAGTGCTAGGATTATAGGTGTAAGCCACCGCGTCCAGTGTGATTATTTTTAGTGGAAGAAAGTAATAGCTATGGCAATCAATAATTAAAATAGAAATTCAACATTTGGAAGTATAATACAAAAATTAACCTTTAGTCTTGGCATCTCTGGCTCAGTGGTTAGGGCACCAACCCACCAAGGCTGGTGGGTTCAAACCCAACCCAGGCCTGCTAATCAACAATGACAACTGCAACAAAAAATAGCTAGGCATTGTGGCGGGTGCCTGTAGTCCCAGCTACTTGGGAGGCTGAGGCAAGAGAATCACTTAAGCCTTAAGCCTAAGAGTTTGAGGTTGCAGTACTGAGGGTAACATAGTGAGATTCTGTCTCCAAAAAAAAAAAAAAAAAAATTAACCTTCAATTGAAATTATCAAAAAGATAGTTTCAATTTAACATTGCTTAATATTTAATAGAAATAAGGAAAGCGGCATTCCTTTGCATCATTTCTCAATCATTTCCTGTGTATTATTTTTCATCGTTATTAAAATGCCCTCAGTGTCTTAGAAAATATAATATAGAACTATAAAAACATTTTTCTGGAGGCATCTATTTTTTTCCTTATTGTAGAGTTGGGTTTTTTTCTTTTCTTCATGGTTTATTGTTGGTACCATCAAAAAGCCACACATGATTGTACCAGAAATTCTTCAATTTAAATATTTACTTCTGAGTCTTTCAATGGATGTAACTATTATTAATATAGTAAAAATCACTGTGCTAAATATTTGGAGACCTCAAAAAATTATTTTATATTTATGTTTAGTACAAAGTCCCTCCTTTTTTCTTTAAGAAATGGGTTCTTTCTCTGTTGCCCAGGCCGGTGTAATTATAGCTCATTGCAACCTTAAAGTTCTAGGCTTAGGCGATCCACCTCAGCCTCTTGAGTAGCTGGGACTACAGAAGCATGTTGCTTTGCTTGGCTAATTTTTTTAAACTTTTTTTAGAGATGAGGTCTTGCTTTGTTGCTCAGGCTGGCGTCAAACTTCTGGCCTCAAATGCTCTTCCCATCTTAGCCACCTATGACCACTGTGCCTGGCCATAAATCCTTTAAGGAGGTTTATTAAATATTAAATGGATTATCTTAGAAGGATGCACAATCTGTTGTCCTGTGTGTGCTTCTTTCTTTATTTATTTTGTATTAAACCATCATCATAGGAGGATATCCCGTGTATCTTAAAAAATAGTATTTCTGATGAGGCCAAGTAGCACAGTGGCTCACAGTGGCTAATGCTTATAATCTCAGCACCTTGAGAGGCTGAAGCAGGAGAGATCATTTGAAGCCAGGAGTTTAAGACCAGTCTAGGTAACATAGCAAGATCTCCATCTCTTAAAAAAAAAAAAAAAAAAGAAATTACCCAGGCATAGTGTATGCTTGTATAGTTCTGCCTACTCTGGAGGCTAAGACAGAAGGATCACTTGAGCCCAGGAGTTCAAGGCTACAGTGAGCTATGATCCTGACACTGCACTTGAACCTACTTTGTCTCAAAAACAAAAAGCATTTCCTTATTTCTGGGAGAGTTGAACCATCTGACCATCTGATTTGGAACAGAGGAAGGGAATCAGTTGATTCCTTCTGGCTTTATCTACACAACAGAGATGCCTGGTTAGAGAGTAAGGGCGTGGTATGAGCCATTGGATCCCAGATCATGGAAAACCAGTCCTGTATGCCAAATCCTATGCATTATGATTGTGAGAAAATGCTCATTGTAGGCTAGCTGCATGTTCTTGGGAGGTAAATAAGTACCTGACTTTACCCCTAGAAAGTCATTTGGAGACCAAGATCTTACAAAAGTAATTTGATTAAGTAAATAGTTATCAGTCATTACACTAAACTCTGGTGACACAAAGATGAAAAGAAACTACCCAGGTTTTGTGGAACCTGTAAGCTAATGGGGGAGTTAGAAAAACAAAGTACAGTCATGTGACACCTAATGACATACACCATTAGTCGATTTTGTCATTGTGTGAACACCCTGGGATGTACTTACACAAATGTAGGGGGTATGACCTACTGCGTACCTTGGCCATATGGCATAGCCTCTTGCTCCTAGGCTACAAACCTACACAGCCTATTATTCTACTGAATACTACAGGCAACTGTAATATAGTGGGAAGTATTTGTGTAATCATAGAAAAGGTACAGTAACAATATGGCATTATCATTTTATGGGGCCACTATCTATATATGGACCTGTGGTCAGTCGGTGACAGAGCATCATTATGCGATGCATGGCTGTATTGTCATACATAGGTTAGGTGGTAAGATGCCAGTTGTGCTATAGGATATGAGTAAGTGAATGAGTAGTTTTGCTTGGAGATTGAAATAAAAGTAAAGAAAGGCAGTATCATTTTACTCAAGGACATTAAGGACAATTAGGCATTCTTAGTTGCCCACTTGGAGGTAGGTGAGGTCTTTAGTCTTCTAAGTAAAAAGATGCAAAGTTAAAAAATTGAAAAACTGGCTAAGTTTTGAGGACCTCAAACAGTCAAGGTGGCAAAGAGCCAAGGGTTCTCTACAGGGACAGGTGGGATGGGTAGAGTATTAATGAGGCTAGTGCCTACTGTAATGAGCTGGTATATTCTGCTCACCGATGCCAGAAAACCATGCCGTCTAAAAGTTGCTTGCCTTTGGGATGGGAGGATTAATTACTCTCTCATTAGTACTCTCATAGCACTTTACGGTGTATTTAACTTTGGGCTCTGCTTTAGTTGGGAACAGAAGATGGACTAAGGAAGATAGTCATACGAAGCAGTGTGTGATCAGTGTCCAAGGACAGCTGTTGCTTCCAGAATTCTCAAGACAGCTCAAGGTTGTCAGAAATCACAGAGGTAGGAGTCAAGCTAACTTTTGAATAATGGTTGGAATTTCAGTGGCTATTGGAGAGGAAGACAAGCATTTTGGGTAAGGAGATTGTCACCAAAAACAGATGCTGGGAGAGTGTTTGGGGGCTAGGAAGAGTGGTGGTTTGTTAGAATAGAGCATAACAGAATAGTGGGAAATGACTGAGCCCCATTGTAGGTTCTCAGCTTAAATATAAGTCTTTGTTTTCTACTTTAGAGTGTTCTCCCATAGGAATAACCTGATCGAAGTAAGAAAAATACACTTTCTTGGAAAACTGAGTTTTCAAAGGAAAGAGAATAAACGTACTCTCCCTGTGTGCCTGATTCTGTTGCGGGCCTTGTCATCTGTGGCCAGCACATGGGGAAGGGGAATGGGTTCATTTTCAAAAATGTTTACTGAGCTCCTGTTATGTGTCAGGTGCTATTTTGGGTGCCAAGGTTCACTGGTGAACAGACACAAACTTTTCCCCTTGGGGAGGACTTTGTAATGTAAATATGAATAAATATGGTAAAGAGGGAAAGAAGTAGAGCAGGCAGAAGTAGAGCAGGCGTCCTCAAACTTTTTAAACAGGGGGCCAATTCACTGTCCCTCAAACCGTTGGAGGGCTGGACTATAGTTAAAAAAAAAAAACACAAAAAAACTATGAACAAATTCCTATGCACGTTGCACATATCTTATTTTGAAGTAAAAAAACAAAACAGGAACAAATACAATCACACCTTCTCATGTGGCCCGCAGGCCACAGTTTGAGGACTCCTGAAATAGAGGAATTATTTGGTGTGATGGAGTGGAAAGAGACTAATACTGAAGTTGGATTAGAGTGATGCATCCCCAAAGATTTTACCTACAGCATCTTCCTTTCAGTCAGATTACAAAACACTGAATGCTTCAGTTCATTGCTTGTAGCTCAGCAGCTAGGGCACCAGCCACATATACCAGAGCCAGCGGGTTCAAACACAGCCCAGGCCTGCCAACAACAATGACAACTACAACAACAACAACAACAACAACAAAAGGCCTCATGTCGTGGCAGGCATCTGTAGTCCCAGCTACTTGGGAGGCTGAGGCAAGTGATGTCACAGCGCTCTACCGAGGGTGATGTAATAAAACTGTCTCAAAAAAAAAAAAAAAAAACCTCACAAAACTGAATGCTTCTCTTGAGTTTGGAGAGTTGGAGCCTCAATTTCTGTCCTTGAGTCAACCAGAAGCCTCTGTTTATAAGTCCCACTTGACTCCAGTCATATCTGAAATTGGTTCTGCAGTTTGCCTGAAATTTTCCTGGGGACAACTAGTGACCCTAGATCCAGGTTCCTGGGGAAGGGCAAGATTTCACATTTTCTTTCTTTCTTTGGGAACAATCTCCTTCTGTTGCTTGAGCTAGAATACAGTGGCATCATCACAGCTCACTGTAACCTCAAACTCCTGGGCTCAAGTGATCCTCCTGCCTCAGCATCCTGAACAGCTAAGACTATTTAAAATTAGCCACACCACTTGCCTAATTTTTCTATTTTTTGTAGAGAAGGATCTCACTCTGTTGCTCAGGCCAAGCCAGAGCTCTTGGCTTCAAGCAATCCTCCTTAGCTTCCCAAAATCCTAGTGTTTGTTTTGTTTTTGGAAATAGTCTTACTCAGTTGCCCAGGCTAGAGTGCTGTGGCCTCAGCCTAGCTCACAGCAACTTCAAACTCTGCGTTAAAGCGATCCTCCTGCCTCACACTCCCAAATGGCTGGGACTACAGGCGCACACCTCCATGCCTAACTAATTTTTCTATTTTTAGTAGAGATTGGGGTCTCTCTCTCTCTCTCTCTTTTTTTTTTTTTTGTGAGACAGAGTCTTACTCAGTAACCCTGGGGTTGAGTACCATGGTGTCTAGAGATGGGGGTCTCGCTTTGCTCCATTGAAATTGAGCCCTAACTTAATGCCCATAGCTCTTTCCCACTGCTAGCTGTGCAATATGAGAAAATGGGCGGCTAAGAAGCATCCTCTGATATGCAGAGATTTTTTTTTTTTTTTTATGGGCGCCGGGTCCAATGATCACCAGCTGCCCAGGTGCCAAAAAATGATGCTTCCGAAATCTCTTGATGTCGATTCTGCACCAAGAGCAGTTGAGTTACCCCACATGTGCCATTCACGACAAAAGCCCTTTTTTGTGTGCAGAGAGCTTTTTTACTGTCTGAGCTTGATACCTCTTGAACCACCTCAGGTCTGTATCCGGATTCAGCAATGATTTTTGGGCCTCAACCAAGAGTCTCTTTTGTTTAGACCCGGTAGCCACCCCTTCCACTCAGCCTGGCACAAATTAGCAGTTGAAATTGAAGAAGCCTGGAAATGTTTTCTCCGGGGCCATTTTTGTATTAGCGAGATGATAAGCACACACAGCTCTCGGATCCTCACTGGATCTTAAGATTTTGAAAAACCGTTGGGAAACATGTTGAGCAGAATTTTTATTAGCTGAAGTTTTTTGGCATGTATATTTCTGGATGATTTTAGAATCTGTTAACATTTCTCAAACTTGAGAACACAGAGCACTCAAGATTATTTCCTCAGACCCCAGAGTTTGAGAAACACTTACCTGTGTGGCTAATGATTCTATAGTTAATAAATTTAAGATTATTAATGCTGTCTTACAGGTTTATCTTTTTTTGAAACAGTCTCTCACTCTGTTGCACTTGATAGGGTGCCATGGCATCATCATAGCTCACAGCAACCTCCTGGGTTCAGGCAATCCTTCTGCCTCAGCCTCTCAAGTAGCTGGGACTACTGCCACCTGCCACAATGCCCGGCTAGTTCTTCTATTTTTTAGTAGAGACAGGGTCTTGCTCCTGCTCAGACTGGTCTCAAACTCCTAAGCTCAGGAGATCCACTCGACTCAGCCTCCCAGAGTGCTAGGATTACTGACAGGTATGAGCCACTGCACCCAGCTATGAAGTTTTTTTCTGTTTTACTCTTATTTTTGGCTATTACAGCTGATAAAACAAAATATATAAAATGAGTAGCTCATAAAACAATAGAACGCTATTTCTTACAGCTGGAGGCTAGGAAATCCAAGATCAAGGTGCTGTCAGATTCTGAGTCAGGGCCTGGTTTCTGGCTCGTAGATGGTGCCTTCTCACTGTGAACTCTGAGGTTTATCTTAATGAAACTAGAGTCTTAAATTTATAATTGTTCTCTTGCCTAGTAAAATATCATAGATGTCTTAATTTTTATGGGTCCCTGTGTTTCTTTGTTTTTATTTGTTTATTTTTTTATTTTTGTGAGACAGAGTCTCGCTATGTTGCCCTCTGTAGACTGCTGTGACGTCACAGCTCACAGCAACCTCAAACTCTTGGGCTTAAGTGATTCTCTTGCCTCAGCCTCCTGAGTAGCTGGGACTATAGGCGCCTGCCACAATGCCCAGCTATTTTTTTTTTTTTTTTTTTTTGCCATTGCTGGGTTTGAACCCACCAGCCTCGGTGCATATGGCCAGCACTGTAACCACTGTGTGGGCAATGAGCCTGTTTCTTTGTTTTTAGAGTGACCACTCTTCTTTTTTTTTTTTTTTTTTTGTAGAGACAGAGTTTCACTTTACCACCCTTGGGTAGAGTGCCACGACGTCACACGGCTCACAGCAACCTCTAACTCTTGGGCTTAGGCGATTCTCTTGCCTCAGCCTCCGGAGCAGCTGGGACTACAGGCGCCCGCCGCAACACCCGTCTATTTTTTTGTTGTAGTTTGGCTGGGGTTGGGTTTGAACCCGCCACCCTCGGCATATGGGACCGGCGCCCTACTAACTGGGCCACAAGCGCTGCCCTAAAGTGACCACTCTAGATGGTCATTCCCTTGGAATAGAAGACAAACCATTCAATTCTGGGAGTTCTGGGAGCTGGACAAGTTAAATGATTTTCAAACTTTTTTCTTCCAGTTCAATAAGAGTTGAGTCACTTAGTTGATGGATGTGTATGGAGGGAGAGAAGTGGGAGTGTCAGGAGTGCTGCCACCACTAACCTTTTTAGGCCTCCAAGACAACTGGACACCTCAGAGAACCCAAGCTCCCAGGAAAGAAAGTTTAAAAATCACTGATGTATTCTATTAACTTCTTATAGAAATGGGAATAGAGGGGCCCTGAGAGATTGAGCTTGTTTATAATCACATGGTTAGTCAATGTCATTATCAAAAACAGACCCAGTGACTTTCAAGTTCAGTGTTTTTGCCTATGTGTCCCTAGCCTCTCCCTGTAAAGCCTTGCCAGACATTCTCCCAGTTGCCCTTAGGCTTGGTCACTCTTCCCCACCATGTTATAGCACATTATTTGCCAGCTGAATTGCTTAATGTGTTGGGCTTATTTCTGCCTCATCTCATTCCAATTTGAAAGGCCTTCAAATTCATTTCATGAGATGAACCAAAGTTTTATACTGCAAATATTAATGGTCATCTTTCCCAACTTTCAGGAATTTCTAAGTTTTTCTCCTAATAATTTTTCTTAGTCTTTTTCACCTTCTCTTTCTGCTATTAGAAGGCTGTATGTAGCTGATGAGAAAATGAATGAAGAAATCTTTGGTTGAATAATAACAACAAAAAAATCCAAGCCAATCATGTTGAGTTTGACAGGTCCTTTTTATTACAAATGGATATAATTATGAAAATATTGTCATTTTTTTTTCTAGCAAGATGTCATTATTTCACAAGAGTCCCAATGACTTCACCTGAAGAAGCCTACGAACCCCTGCCAAAACCCCTAGCTTTCCTCATATCACAACGATAATGAGTCGTTGCATGTCCGTCTTCCAAGAGAGAGTTCCTTCAAAGCAGGACCCATGCCAGAAGGTGAAGTCTTGCAATTACAAAATTTAACACCCCAGAACAATTACAATATAGTAAAAGGAATAGGATAACAATACTTTATATTCTTATTGACATAAGCAGTTACTTACCCTGGGTAAATGGCTATTGCAGCATAACTTTTTGATCATAACACTCATTGGAAAACTGTTTGCTTAAACACAATAGTTTACTTTTTAGTCTTGCTTTTCTAGTCCTACAGAATGTTTAGGATATTTGTTTAGGATATTGTAATTACATTTGTCATATTCATTTGCTGGTCCCAACATCTAACATAGTACCTATTGCTAATGTTTGTTAAATGAACAGTGAATATTCTCTGTACCCCTTGGGAGAACTTTATTAAGGATAAGAATTCCTACTCCATAAGCTATTCTTCAGGGTAGAAAATGAAACACAGGAGAAAACTGCAAACTATTTAAGTATCTGTCCTCCTTCCTTTTTCTTATTCTCACTCTTTCAAGATATGCTAATCTCATATGCTGATGAACTCTTAAAAGGTTCTTTACCTCTGTTTTTTTTTTTTTTTTCATTGTTGTTATTGTCCTTTACCTTGGAAAGTGATCTTTTTCAAAACCTAAAAAATGACTAGAAGGGGCCAAGCGTGGTGGCTCATGCCTGTGATTTTAGACTCTGGGAGGTCAAGGCGGTGGATCACCTGGCTTGGGAGTTCCAGACCAGCCTGAGTAAGAGCAAGACCCTGTCTCCACTAAAAATAGAAAAACTAGCAGATGCCTGTAGTCCCAGCTACTCTGGAAGCTGAGACAAGAGGATCACTTGAGCCCAGGGTTGTGAGGTTGCTGTGAGCTATGATGCCACTACCCAGGGTGATAGAGTAAGACTGTGTCTCCCAAACAAAAAAACAAAGAAAAATGACTATAAAGACCAAGATAGAGTAACAGAGACTAGATTTCACTTCCTGTGTAAAAAAGTTAAAAATCAGACAAAATGTATGAAATGTGGCTTTTATGTTTATTTTATTTATTTAATTTTGAGACAGTCTCACTCTGTTGCCTGGGGCTAGAGTGCAGGGGCATCATCATAGTTCACTGCAACCTCAAACTCTTGGGCTCAAGTGATTTTCCTGCTTCAGCCTCCCCAGTAGCTGGGGCTACCAACGCCTACCTAATTTTTTCTTTTCTTTCTTTCTTTTCTTTGTTTTTTTTTTTTTTTTAGAGACAGATTCTTGTTTTGTCGCCCTCGGTAGAGTGCCGTGGCATCACAAGCAACCTCCAGCTTTTGGGCTTAAGCAATTGTCTTGCCTCAGCCTCCCAAGTAGCTGGGACTACAGGCGCCCACTACGACGTCATTTTTTGTTGCAGTTTGGCTGGGGCAGGGTTCAAATCTGCTGCCCTTGGTATATGGGGCTGGTGCCCTGCTCACTGAGCCACAGGCGCCACTCAATTTTTTCTATTTTTTGTAGAGATGGGGTCTTATCTTGCTTAGAGTAGTCTCAAACTCCTGGCCTCAAGCAATCCTCCTAGCTCAGCCTCCTAGAGTGCTAACGTTATAGGCGTGAGCTACTGTGCCTGGCCCAATCCTAGTTTTTAGACATTGGATATCAGGCAGCACAGGACAGTAACTCCTGAAATGTGGAAACAAATGTGATGAGACCTATATTTGCCTAGTTTACTGTTAGAGTTCGTAGGCCATAACCCCCAGGAAGGGGAAACTAGATGGAGTCTGAAGATCTTGCTGGAGTTGCTTATATAGCCAGGAGGTGAAAATGGCTTTAAGTTCACAGAAGAGAGTACCAGAAAAAGAAAGACAGAGAGAGAGAGAAATGCATAAAGAGAAAACTCTGGGGATCTATGGGGGGATTCCCTCAAATCTTAAACTGATAACTCATATGCATGAGAAACTACCCAAGTCCTGGGAAAGAACCACTCAAAAGGGTTGGAGGCAGTACTAGTTGGAGTTCACACAGGGCAGAAAATAGTCTGTGTTCCCACCCTCTACCAGAGTGCAAAAATCCTTGTAATTCATATGACATCAAATGAAGTACTCAGAAAGGTATTGCCTCTGTATATGAGTCTTAGACTAAAGATTTACAGAGCTCAAAAGATTCAAACTGTTTATGAGTAACTTAATTTTGTCCCAGACAAAGCTCAAAAATATCTATAGGGATACAAAAATATCCAGCACCTGGCAATGTAAAATTAACATTGTCTGGCAGCCAATCAGAAATGACCAGGCATGGCAGGTCACAGCACCTCACACCTACAATTCTAGTGCTTCGGAAGGCCAACTCCAGGAGGCAGCATTGAGGGATTACTTGAGGCCAGAAGTTCAAGAGCAGCCTTACCAAGAGTGAGAACCTATCTCTACTAAAAATAGAAAAACTAGGTTTGGTGCCCATAGCTCAGTGGTTAGGGCGCTGGCCACATACACAACAATGACAACTACAACAGCAACAACAAAAAATAGCTGGGTGTTGTGGCGGGCGCCTGTAGTCCCAGCTACTTAGGAGGCTGAGACAAGAGAATCGCTTAAGCCCAAGAGTTTGAAGTTGCTGTGAGCTGTGACACCATGGCTCTACCAAGGGTGACATAGTGAGACTCCATCTCAAAAAAAAAAAGAAAAGAAAAAGAAAAACTAGCAAGGAGTTATGTCAGGTGCCTGTAGTCCCAGCTGAGGCAAAAGAATCGGCTGGCAAGAGGATCCCTTGGGCTGGGCCAGGTGGCTTATGCCTATAATCCTAGCACTCTGGGTGGCTGAGGTGGATAGATTGGCTGAGCTCATGAGTTCAAGACCATCCTGAGCCGGAGCAAGACCTCGTCTCTAAAAATAGCTGGGCAATGTGGTGGGCGCCTGCAGTCCCAGCTACGTGGGAGGCTGAGGCAAGAGAATTGCTTAAGCCCAAAAGTTTGAGGTTGCTGAGAGCTGTGATGCCATGGCACTCTACTGAGGGCAACAAAGTAAGACTCTGCCTCAAAAAAAAAAAAAAAAAGAAAGAAAGAAAGAAATCAGCTGGGCATTGTGGAGGGGTGCCTGTAGTCCCAGCTACTTAGGAGGCTGAGGCAAGAGGATTGCTCAAGCCAAAGAGTTTGAGGTTGCCGTGAGCTATGATGCCATGGCACTCTACTTAGGGCACCAGAGTAAGACTGTCACAACAACAACAACAACAACAACAACAACAACAAAAAAAAAAAAAAAAAAAAAAAAAAACAAGAAAAAGAAAAGGAAAACTGGCCAGCATGGCCGAGGCCTGTAGTCCCAGCTATGAAGGAAGATGATGCAGGAGGGTCGCTTGAGCCCAAGAGTTTATAGTTGCTGTGGGCTATGACACACCATGGCACTCTGTCCTGTGTGACAAAGATTCTGTCTCAACAAAAAATAAATAAATAAATATACAAAAGCTGAGAGAATTCCTCATCAGTTGACCTGCCCTACAAAAAATATTAAAGAAAATTTTATCAGATGGAAATCTGGATTTACTTAAAGGAACGAAGAACAGAAAAAATGTTAAATATGTGTGTAAAAATAAAAGTAATTGCAGCTCATTATACCTCAAATAGGTCAGGCAGAGAAAACAGACTCTGAAGACTGCAACTATTCCTTAGCTCCTGGCTGCTTAAATAAAGTCAACAATCCATTTGCTAATCTCAGGATTTTGTAGAGGTAAATTCGTTTTTAAATTATTGGGAAATCATGACTCATAACATACTAAATTAATACAAATAAAGCAAATGTCAGTAATTCTTCATACTTTGGTACAATAGCCTATTTATCGAGTCTTGGTGGTGAAGAAGAAGAGGAAAGAAGCAGATGAGGGAGGAACCAAAACTATTTGTAGTAGAAATTTCAGTTTCTGAAGTTTTTGAAATCCTGTTTTATGACTCTCAAAGTTCAGGCATAATATTCTTCCACTACCACTGGCTTACAGTGTCTTAAATAGGCAGAATTGATTTTCACAGCTAGCTTTCCTGAAATATCTGTTCTTGAAACCAATGTTTCTTGTTATAAGAGCTTAGATTTTTCTCCTTCTGCTTGAAAAAAAATTGAAATACACGTAGTTTGTAATCTTCCTTTATATCTCTGTCTTTGAGGTCTTTGAAGTCTGTGACCTTAATGAAAATCAAACTGTTTTTAGGATACAGTATTTCCTTTCAGACAGCAGATGTAGATTGCTCTTGAGGCCACGAGGCTGCTTTAAAGTGTTCTGAGTCTTTGGCATCTAGAGTATGCTTAATGGGAGTAAGCAGACTTGAGGTTCTTCTGTTTCACAATGTACTCTGTCTCCTTCTTCTTGTTTTATTAACTGTATTTCTTTCTTTGAATAGGTCTTACATGCATGTGGCCCCAAATTCAAAAGATACAAAAGGACATGTAAATGAGTGTGTCTTCCTCTGTTCCCCAGCCACCAAGTTTCCCTCCCAAGTGACTAGTATTAGTCATTTCTACACTTAAAATTTTGAAAGATAGTGCTAAATTGACCTTTCTAGAGGTTGTATCAGTCTACACTCTGTGTATAAAAGTTCCTAATTTCCGGCTTGGCACCTGTAGCACAGTGGTTATGGTGCCAGCCACATACACCAAGGCTGGTGGGTTCAAACCCAGCCTGGGCCAGCTAAAAACAACAATGACAACTGCAACAAAAAATAGCTGAGCGTTATAGCGGGCACCTGTAGTCCCAGCTACTTGGGAGGCTGAGGCAAGAGAATCACTTAAGTCCAGGAGTTTGAGATTGCTGTGAGCTATGATGCCATAGTACTCTACCCTGGGCAACAGTGAAACTGTCTCACCAAAAAAAAAAAAAAAAAAAAGTTTCTAATTTCCCACCCTAGCTTAGTCCTTAGCCAAACTTTTTTTTATTTTTGACATAGAGTCTCACTTTGTTTCCTTTGGTAGAGTGCCATGGTGTCATAGCTCACAGCAACCTCAAACTTTTGGGCTCAAGTGATCCTCTTGCCTCAGCCTCGTGAGTAACTGGGACAACAGGTGCCCACCACAACGCCTGGCTATTTCAGCCTCGTGAGTAACTGGGACAACAGGTGCCCACCACAACGCCTGGCTATTTCTCCCTCTTGCTCAAGCTGGTCTCAAACCCGTGAACTTAGGCAGTCTACCCGTGTCAGTCTCCCAAAGTGCTGTGATTACGGGCATGAGCCACCGCACCTGGCCCTTTCCTTCTTTCTTTCTTTTTTTTTTTTGACAGGAGTCTTACTCAGTTGGCCTGGGTAGTGGGCTATGGTGTCAATAGTTCACAGCACCCTCAAATTCTTGGGCTCAAGAGGTCCTCTTACTTCAGCCTCCTGAATAGTTGGAACTACAGGTGCCTGCTACGACACCTGGCTAGTTTTTCTATTTTAGTACCCCTGGGATCTTGCTCATGTTCAGGCTGGTCTCAAACTACTGAGATCAGGTGATCTACCAGCCTCAGCCTCCCAGAGTCCTAGGATTGCAGGCATGAACCACTGTACCAGGCCTTTTTTCTTTTTCTTTTTTTTTTTTTGAGACAGGGTATTGCTCTGTCACCAGGGATAGAATCCAATATGTCGTCATAGCTTACTGCAACCTCAAGCTCCTGTGTTCCATGCCACCACCGAGTGTGGTGGCATGCCCAGCTAATTTTTCTTGTAGAGACAGGGTCTCACTCTTGCTCAACTTGGTCTGGAACTTCTTCTTTTTTTTTTTTTTTTTTTTTTCTTCCATTTTTTTAAATTAAATCATAACTGTACAATAATGCAATCATGAGGTACATGTGTTGGTTCCATATACAGTCTGAAATATTTTCACCCCAACTGGTTAACATAGCCTTCATGGCATTTTCTTAATTATTGTGTTCAAACCCTTATACTCTACACTTAGTAAACTTCATGGTCTGGAACTTCTGACCTCAAGTGATCCTCCTGCCTTAGCCTCCCAAAATGCTAGGAATATAGGCATAAACCACTTTGCCCAACCTACATTTTTTTTTTTTAAGATAGAGTCTCGGTGGTGCCTGTGGCTCAGTGGGTATGGTGCCAGCCACATACACCGAGGCTGGCGGGTTCAAACCCAACCCAGGCCAGCTTAAGCACTAATGACAATTGCAACAACAACAACAAAAAAGCAGGGCGTTGTGGCAGGTGCCTGGAGTCCCAGCTACTTGGGAGGCTGAGGCAAGAGAATCACTTAATTAAGCCCAGGAGTTTGAGGTTGTGGTGTGCTGTGACGTCATGGCACTCTACCCAGGATGACAGCTTGAGACTCTTGTCTCAAAAAAAAAAAAAAAAAGGCAGTCTCACTATGCATTGCCCTGGGTACAGAGCCATGGTGTCATAGCTCACAGCAACGTCAAACTCTTAG
>CAUYPK010126241.1:0-11599 GCA_963574355.1 Loris lydekkerianus
ACAGTGGTGATTGTTTTTAAAAACACCTTTCTTTCCTTTTAAAAAAACCAAAAACACATTTCATGTTTTTAGAGTGAATATGTATTATTTTTATAACAATGGAAATACACAAATATTTGTGACAAAAAAATGTATCACCACAAATTTACTTTGTTTTATTACTTCAACATTTGAGAAAATAATAAAATCAATCTTTAAATTATCTCCATTTACTAGCCAAAAGAAATAAATAAATAAATAAAGGGAAGAGGTGTGTTCTGATCCTGCTACAGCACTGAAATATAATTTCAATATTATATATTTCCTCTGCCCTCTAGTCTCCTTATTGAGGAACAGTTTCATTTGTGCTTAATTGGATAATGAAGCCACTGACATTTTAGGCTTACAATGCTTTTGGTAGTGAAATGTACTCATATCAAAATAAAACAAAGAAGAGAAAGCAACAACATTTTGGGAAAGCAAGATTCTAATTTAAAAAAACTAACAGGGCACAAAAGGAATACTTTTTAACACGAAAATTTACCGACACATAAAGCACAATAATTTTCTGTCTGCGCCTTTACATCCGCTCCTCCCCTGCCCTGCACCCTGGAATGCTTCTACAGACTACTCTGTTAGAATTCTTCCTTCTTGGCTTCTAGTTGGGATCAGCAAATATGGGCTCTGGCAGAAGACCAGAGAGTAAGAGAAGAAAAAAGCCAGGATATTTTTCCCCCACCTCCCTCCCTGCCAGGCAAAACCTTAGAAACCTTCCTTCTAAGTTCACAACTCCTCTCAGACACCCCCTCTCCTACGGCTGAAGTTCTTTTACTGAATCCTGGTAAAAAAAAAAAAAAAAATCTCCCTCTGTCCTCAGGCCTAAGGATGATAACAGCATCCACTTTTTTGTGTGGTTTCCCTTAACTAAGAACATACCTCTGTAAATAATCCCTCTAATAAATTATCTTCAACTAAACCTTTGGAAGTGCCATTCCTTTCCTTCTAGGACTTTAGTACACAAAATCATTTAACTTTTCTATACAATAAATAATAGTAGCTAGCATTTATTGAATGCTTTTTATATAATAGACTATACACCAAATACTCTGTATGGACTATTTCATCATTTAATCCCCCCACACATACACACAAAACCCTATTAGTGTTATTAGTAGTTTCTCCCTTACTTGTATGGGATGAATCTACTTACACCATTGATGTTTGGCTTGGTCCTGTGACTTGCATTGACCTATAGAATATGGAGGAAGTAATGGTATGCCAATTCTGAGCCTAGTCTTAAGAGGTTGACCAGTCTTCTCTATCTCTACCGTCACCATGAAAGGGACATGTTCAGAGTAGCCTCCTAGTCCCAGGAGGTGGCTTAAAGAAAAGCATGCCAGAGTCATCCTAAACACAGCACATATCGATCTACCCCAAGAGTAATGTAGTATGAGCACAGTCAAGATCAGTAATCTAAGCCTAGCTCAAAAAGTCCCAAGAAGACCCACAGGTCCATGAGAGTAAAAGATTGTTGACCTAAGCCACTGAGTTTGGGATGGCTTGTTGGCAGCAATTTTATAACAATAGCACACTGACACAATTCCAATTTTTTATATAGGTCACCCTAGGCTCCATATGGGGTTTTGAACAATAACAACAAAAAAAAGTCTAGTATGAAGTCAATAAAAATTTATCCTCTTAAAAACTAAATTATAAACAAATGAAGTATTAATGTGCAGAAACAATTTACCCTAAGAAAAGATTTTCAGTTGTCATTTAGGTGAAATACATACTCATTACATAAAATATATAGGCCCTTTATAACTTACTTATGCCTTTATCCTTCCAAATTGACATCCTCCCTGCCCTTCCCCATCATTAGAACCACAAAAATTTACTTGCAGCTACTTGAGCATGCTGTGTAGTCTCTCAATCAGTCCTTTTACATATACTGTTCTCTCCACCTCTTAGCCCCTATCTCAACTGCAGTATCATCTTACCTAGATTTCTTCAGGCTGAGTCTGGTTCCCTCGTACTATGTTCTATGCTTGCCTGTGTTTCCTCTATTATCGCCATTATAGCGTTGTATTTTACCTTTGAGTTCCTTGAGGGTCAGAATTTTGCTTTCTGTTTATCACCCTATTTCTGCTACCTAGCACATAGTAAGCTCTGAAATGTTGACACAATTATTTTAGAAGGCTATAAACCATCCAATTGCATTAAAAGGAATAATGCTTTGGTGAATAATAGAAAAGAACTTGGAGGAATAAAAGTCTGTCAGTTTTAAAGTAGCACTATCTATTTAGAAAAAGGTACTATGATTCCTGGCACTTTTTTTCTTTTCTTTTTTTGAGACAAAGTCTCACTTTGTCACCCTCTGTAGAGTGCCATGGTGTCCTAACCCACAGCAGTCTCAAACTCTCGGGCTCAAGCGATTCTCTTGCCTCAGCCTCCGAAGTAGCTGGGACTATAGGTGCCCACCACAACACCTGGCTATTTTTAGAGACAAGGTCTCACTTTGGCTCAGGCTGACCTCAAACCTGTGAGCTCAGGCAATCCACCTGCCTCAGTCTCCCAAAGTGCTAGGATAGGCATGCACCTGGCCTTTGGTTCCTGGCTCTTATTACAAATATTCCTAGAGTACAAAAAGGTAATTCATCAAGCTGCCTCAACCTGAAGTACATATTCCTTAAGAATATCTAACTCCCTTTGTCTAATTCTTTGCTCTCTAAGCATTCTTGTGCTGGTAAATTTGGCTTTCTGAGTAGAAATGATGGAGTGTTGTTTGGGAGGAGGGAAGAAGGAAATAGTAAAGATAATTAATCCCTTAGTCTGGTGCTAACTGGATTTTATAGAAGTAGGTTAGCATGAGTCTATTTTCAGAAGTTAATCTCTTTTGAGGGAGCTAAAAATTAATTGTAAGATTTCCACATCTAGGGTCTAATCCTGTTTTATAAAAGTTCACCAAGGGACTGTCCCTTCGCTCTAGGAGGTCTGGCCTAAGACATCCAGCAGACAGCTTTGGACACCCTTTTCCCTACAGTATTCTACAGTGGTAGCAACTGCTAGTGGGGAGAAAAACTAGAAAAATCAGACTGGTGGGATAGCAAACTGAGATGCTATTCTCCCGGTTGCTAATGGTAACAGGATTAGACTAGATGGGGAACTGTAATTAGGCTCTTGGCTTTTATATCTGACATGTTTACAGCCATCGTGCTATTCTGGGGCTCTTATATAACATTTATATCTGATGCTATAATAGGCATTTTTGTGATCCTACTTTCTTCCTCTCCCATCTAAGTGGCTACGAAAAGCAAGCACTCCTTTCCTTTTCCAAAGCTGAACCTGCAATGTGCCACTCATATCTGTATGCTCTATAACTATCTGCTTTTTCACCTTCTTATTGAACACAGTTGCTTACTTTGGAGTCTATGCTGTCATTTATTTGGTTAACTCTCTATTTGGTTAATTTCTTTATTCTTATAGATCAGAGATTGGCAAACTATAGCCCACAGACAAAATCTTCCCCCCAGTCTATTTTTGTATGGTCTATGAGCTAAGAATGTTTTTTACATTTCTAAAATGTTATAAAATGTAAAAACTAGAAACAAAAACAAGAATATGCAACAGACCGTATGTGGCCTACAACGCCTAAAACATTACAGAAAACATTTACCAATAACACTATCAATGTTGTCCACTACAGATCACGACTCATTAAACATAAGTAAGGCTGATTTAGCTAGCATTTAATGATGATGATTAATATTTATAGGATGTTCATCACATGCTAGGAACTATGCTAAATATACTTTATATAGATTATCTCAGTTAACCTTCACAAATACTGTTTGAGCCCAATGGTTTTATTAGCCTTATTTACAGATGTAGAAATTTTAAATAACTTGCTGTGGTCACACCTACAATAAATAATGGAGCCCACATTCAAACCCAAGCAGTTCAGTTAAAGAATCCATAGATACTATAATACATCTAAGAATCAACAGAATCATAACATCTTCAAGTCAATATATGCATATAATCTCCTGTTTATGAAGACCATTAGTCTCTGATTACCCACAATGAGGTGAATTATCTCATCATCAAACAGCTTCAAATTTAGAATTATTTTACATTTTGAAATAAAACCTCTAGATAATTTTCATCCCTTAGTCTTGCTTCTTTTACTCTTTCTTTCCTTGGGACCATACCTACTATGTTTTTACCCTTTATTACATGCCATTTAAATATTTGAAGACAGCTGATATCTTTCCGAAGTCTTACTTCATCCTATTCAACCCCCATAACACTTCAAGCATTCATTATTATTTTTTATTTAATGGGATTTCAAGCCTTCTCACCACCCTAGTCTCACTCCTTGGTCAGCACTATAGCATACCAAGAACCATAAAATAGCAAACATCTCTATCGCTCCTGAGTTACATGGACCTAGTCAACTAAATACAACATTCTCCTTCATAACATAGAATGTTTCTTATGTTGTATTCTACAGTAACTGTCCTTCCCCCTTTTCTTTATGAATCAAACTTCTAATCATTTTGCATAACTCTATTGTCTCTGTGTTTTAACCATACTCTGTTCATTCCTCCATAGTAAAACAGGCCATACTGCATTTTATCTATTAATTGCCTCACAAACAAGATTGGGAATTCTTAAGAGGAAACATTGTATCTTATTCAGTTTTGTGTGAATAAACATATTTACAAATCAAGAATGGATAACATCTTATTTTGTGATAACACCATTCAATTATCAGGGGTCCTCAAACGTTTAAAACAGGGGGCCAGTTCACTGTCCCTCAGACCATTGGAGGGCTGGGCTACAGTTTAAAAAAAAAAAACTATGAACAAATACAATCACACCGCCGCATGTGGCCCGTGGGCCGTAGTTTGAGGACCCCTGATGACAATCATTATCAAACCTGTATAAGGAACCCTAAAATTGAGACATGTCAGCTATAGAAAACCTGAAATTATAATTTATCATAATTATATAATTATAATTTATAAAATTACCATATATGACATTCTTTTAGATGTTATAAATATTAAATTTTATAATAATCATTGTTTTTATTGACATATGGTTCATTCATACTGGCAACATGAAAAGATTTTCAAATTCCTAGATCCCCGCATCCCCAATTTAACTGGTAAACAGAATTTTGATAAAGGAAAAATCAAAACAGATTTGCCTCCATCTACTTTTTAAAAATATTTTCACTCACCAAGAAGCTTGAAAAAGTAAATATTTTAAAGTCAAATGAAAAACAAAATCACTCAAAATCCATGAACCTCCTAGAGATTGTTTATTGTCTATGAAGTCTGATACCCACCCCATTTTGTTTTCTGAATAGCAAGTAGCTTTTACCATTAAATTGACGGATGTGACCTTGGAAAGAAAAACATTTAGGAAAATATTGAGAAGCTATGAATCTTTACAATACCTTAAATTATTTAGGATGAAAACACTATTTGGGAACTATGGCAGAGATTGCTAGTAGTCATTGAAATCCTTTTGAACATAGATCTAAGCCATGGTTCCCAGCCTTCATCACATTTAGATGTGAACATATAACTGAAATCTGGCTTTTGGCATGAGGGCACAGGATATATGTTACATTCAGACCTGGCCAATAAAAACTTCTCATAAGTGATCTTCCCCATTCATCTTTGATCCTTTTGGCTACATTAGAAACTATCCAAAGAACCTAGGGAGCCCCTTGACCTACTGGTTGAAAATAACAAAGATATAAGATGAAAGAAGTCTAAGTTCTTGGATCACTGCTGAAGGGAAAACTACAAGAAATAACTCTTTATTGTGTATAGCCACTAAGATTTGGGAGATATATGTGGTATAGCAGCTAATGTTAACTGATACAAAGACAAATCAATTTAGTTTCCCAGCAAATAAAAAGACCTCCATACTTCTTCATGGACATCTAAGTACAATTAGAAACTATAATATTGTAACATAGTCTATATCAAATAGGGTGTTTACAGTTTTGTTTTGTTTTGTTTTCATGTGAAAGCATCCCCACAGGAGTGCTGAATGAAGGGAAGTATAAAAAAAAAAAAAAAAAAAAAAAAAAAAAAAAACTTTTGCAATTACCTTTAAATAATATTTAAATCTGTATAACACTATTGACTCTTCCTTGCAAACTTCTGCATCACTAAAGGTAAAAGAATTTGCTTTTTGGTTTCTATTTGCTGGTATAGGACTTTTTTTAAACATTCAGCAGTTAAAAACTCTTGAGTACATTGGCTCCTGCTGAGATAATACCTCAATACAAATATAGTATATGACCTCAATTGCAAAATTCATTGGGCCTTTCCAAAGTAATTTAAAAAACAATCTGATCCATAACAAGAAGTCAATAGAACTCCTGAAAAACTTATATAACACAATCAGCTCCTTCTAAGTTAAAAATTTCATGCCAAAAGTTGTATATAAGTAGGAGCTTTACAAAAAGCTTAAGAAATGGAGCAAAGGGGGACAAATTAAAGAAAAAGTAGACTGCTGCTAAATCTTAATAGTCAGATGTTATTATCATTACTTCATTCAAGAAATATTTATTGAGAACATATAATATACCAGGGTTTGTGCTAAGGAATATGACAGCTATAAAATTGGCTCCTAATTTTCATTATTGTATAAAAGATAAAAACACAAATAATTAATAGTTTTTTTTTGGCTTGAACTCTACAATACTTGTACATCTGATAGAAAAATAAAGTAAATACCAAGCTCACTGCTAATAAAACATCTTTTAGGAAGTTCAATAATTCTGGATAGGATGAGAGCTTATATGAAGGGAAGAATAGATCAATTAGGAAAAGTTCCAAAAATAGAATCAAATTTTATATATATACATAAAAAATACATACACACACATCCTAATTTTGTCAAATTTCAGATAATGGTATGTCTTATCTCAGGTTTCCTATAAAGCACAGCCTGCATAAAATTAAATTGCTGATACTTTATTTAAGTAGGTAAAAGCCCTTTATTTAGGAAGAGCAGCAATAGGGAGATGAGAACAGGAGAAAGGGAGCAAAGACGTGTACCAAGCAATGCAGTGTTGTGCATAATTGCACTGGCTTCATGAAAAGCCATGAAGAGCCCCTGAATAGGTCACTTAACACAGGATATTTCCCCATATTAGAGAAAACTATACTGTGCAGCAATGCATGGAGGAGAGAAAGAAGAGATACAGTGTCTCCAATCTCTCTATGCCTTTGTGTTGTGTCATCTAGCCACTCAATGGTCACTTCAAAAGCGAGATTCCACACCCTCTATTCCTCACTTCTTCTAAGCCTGCGAAGTGAAAAGTGACTCATAGCATACAGGATTGACGTGAGATTTATGGACCATGTGGGCCTGAGACTACAAACTTTTAGGGTTGTTGGGAGGATTTGGAGCATGTATAAAGTGCTAAAAAATAAAACTTGCAGCCTGGGAAAGTCAGTTGCAGAAGTGGGAATAATTTGCCAGCAACAAAAAAGTCACTGGCAAGTTCGTCACTGAGCTCACAGCCTCACCAAGTGCTTTTCACTTCAAAAAATACCCCAGGCTAGCATTATTGCTTTTCTCTATGCTGCTTCTTTGACTTATCTTAGCATGAGCCACCTTCTTCCCCATACAACTCTGTTTTATCATTTTACTCTACCTAGTAGAATCTTCAAACAGATTAAATAATAATTACTCTACTTATAATGACTCCTTAGGTATAATTGCTTCTGAGATAGCATCACAAGGCTCAGCTCTGTTGAACAAGTCCTCGTCTACAAGAAGACTGACCAGTGGCATGATCCTGGAGTTTTAACAACCAGGCTAAGATTACAACATGCTACATCTACCCCTGGATTTCTGTGCATACCTCACCCTGGTACAGTGACCACCTTTAATGTAGGGACCACCAATGAATGTCATGAACCAGGTCACACCAAAGGAGTCAGCTCCTCAATCCTGGATAGGGACAACACAGCTCTTAAGGCAGCTCTCATGTTAGTTCAAAACCAAAATTGCCTTCATGAACTATTTATTGGCTAGGTTTGAGTTATAAATACATCATAATTTGATCCTTTATTTAAAAGTTTTTATTTATATAAATTGGGATCAAGTTTTCCTCCAAGATAGGAGGGACACAGCTAGGCAACGGCAGAGAAGTCAGATGGAGTGTGAGCTAAGGAGAAACAGGAGAATCATGGGACATTTTATTTCTTCTAGAACAAGAGAGACAAGGAATTCCGTATGTTTTTCCAAATCTGAAATTGTTCCTCTGACTAGAAGAGGTGAAGAATCAGTTTCTAAGTAGCCAGCATAGCTGACTGGAGGAAAGAAGAGACAAGATAGCCTCATTTCTATGTGAACTGAGTGTTAGAGAATTAGCACCCTAATGAGACAGGCATAGAGTGGGCAGTTCATGAAGGAATTTGCATGTGATCCATTTGACTTTGTATTGCCTTTAGAATCTTTTAGTTTATAATCCTTTGAACAAATGTTTGAACAAATGTTTTAAGCCATTGGTATTTGACAAACCTTCCCATATCAAAACTCTAAATTTGGTCTTTTTGAAATATTAAGACTGCTAAAAGTCTGAGAAAACATATTGGGCTTATTTGGTATGTTAAAAATGTGTAGAAAATATTAGCAATATGAAATGGTGGTTAATTTTCTGTGGATTATGTTTATGTGTATGTTCTAATATAAAATATTAGTCTGTCTTACTGTACATTGTCAGTAATAATTTTAAAATGACTCTTCTCAATGTCACTAGCATAGTAAATTTAAATGGTTACTTCTATTTATAAATAATTCTTCATTAGCTAAAAGGACTTATATTTCAAAATATCTAGTACTATTTTCTGTCAGGTAGGAACAATGCTGAGGTTGTGATGTCACAACAAAATCCCAAAGTAATATAATTATGGGATGAGATGTCTGTATGGATAGCAGGAAAGAAGGGGAATGAGTGACTACTACAGATAATGCAGCATAATAAGGAAGAAAGAATATTTTATCTTACTTCTGCCTATTTGTAGCTCTTAGCCAATGGCTCTGGTATACAAAAGCTAAAAAAGAGATACAGCTTGGTATTTGAACTGAGTGGCCAAGAAATCTCAGGTCCTACCTGTATACAAGACTTCTCTACTTCAATCACATAAAAAATTGAAAATCTGCTCTAACAGAAAAAAGCAAGTAGAACACAAATGGGTTGGACTATTTCAACAAAAATTGTATATGGATTTTCTCTGTGCCAGGGACTATGCAAGATGTACTAATGATATAATGGTAAATAACAAAAAGCATTGCCTGACGGTAAGTCTGGGGAGATAAGACTCCAGGCATCTCTGGCTGGTGGGATCTGCCTATAATAATCCCTTTCAGAATACAGGGAGTTAGCAAGGGACTTCTGGACCCCAAGAGGAGGACAAAAACAGTGGAAAACTGGCAAGTGGTTGCATGTGTTCGATTAACCTAATCCTGCCTGCAGCCGTAAGTACAAGCAGCAATGAGACTGCAAACTGGAAAGGCCTTACCTGTGAACTGTTTCGGTGTCTATGGACTTGACACTCAGTTGAACTGCCTTGGGGAGAGCTTGAGGGGGAGTGCAGAGAACTTTGAACATTGTCTAGGGCCCCAGAAGGAGCCGCTGAGCCAGACGGAGCTAATAGTGTTCAGCTGTGAGAGAACTGCCCCAGAAAGCTCCGCCCTCAGGATCGCAGAGCAAGGATCAGGTGGGAGCTAGTAACCTACTCACTGAGAAGCCTAAAGGTGGAAACTGAGCTGCATTACAGCCTTAACCCTAAGGGGCAGAGTGAGACAGGTTTTGGCACACTGGAGACTTGGGCTGTTGCCCTATGTAGACTGCTGTGGTGTCACAGCTCATACCAACCTCAAACTCCCTGCCACTTGGACCTCCATAAGAGCTGTGCCACGACCCCCGACCCAGAACCTGTGCCCCCCAGGCCCCCACATGCCCTGACCAGGAACTGCAGGAGCAAACAAGCCTGCGTCCTCTCTCCTGTACCCTCCCTGCCCCCACACCGGCCCACTCCTCTGACCAGGGACTCTAGGAGCCACGTGCCCTCCAGAGCCCCCCTGCTTCGGCACAGAGCCCTTCTCCTGGCCAGAGACTGTTGGAGTCTTGGGCTCTCTGTGCCAAAGTCACTGGGTGCCAGAACCGTGCACACCATCTCCCGCCCTGTTGCTGGATTTGAGTGCATCACACTCCAGAGCTGCTTCCACAACCAGAACTCCCTGGCTGGGGAAGCCCCAGAGGAACTACACAGGGTCACTCACTACAAAGATCCAGCAACAACAGAGTGATCCCGCTGTGGTCTAATCTTGGAGAGACACTTCCCCAACTCTGAGGACCGCCAGAGGCAACGGTGAAGAACAATCATGAGGTGAAATCAACAGAAAAACTACAGCAATATGAATAATCACAGTAGATCAACTCCCCCAAAAAATCAATGGGGCAAACATAGCACAAGATCCCATGCACAAACAAATACCTGAGATGTCAGAAATCGAATTCAGAATCTGGATACCAAATAAGATCGAATTAGAACTCTAAGCAGTAACCCAAAAGATATCTCAAGAATTCAACAAATTCAAAGAAGAAATGACCAAAGATTTTGACACATTGAGACAAGAGGTTCCATCCCTCAAAGATCTGAGAAACACAGTAGAATCCCTCAGTAACAGAATGGAGAAAGCAGAAGAAAGGATTTCTGACATTGAACACAAAGATTTCAAACACTCCCAAACTCGCAAAGAGGAAGAGAAATGAAGGGCAAAAACAGATCACACTCTTAGAGAGCTCTGGGATAATTCGAAAAAACCCAATATTCGTCTTATAGGGATCCCCAAAAGCGACGAAGTGGCTTCACAAGGCACAGAGTCTCTTCTGCATGAGATTATAAAGGAGAACTTTCCAGACATGCCAAGAGATTCTGAAATTCAGATAACAGACAGTTTCAGAACTCCAGCATGACGCAACCCAAATAAGACATCCCTCACACATCATGATCAATTTCACTAAAGTTAATAAAGGAGAAAATTATGAAAGCTGCCAGACGAAAGAAAACCAATACCTACAAAGGGAAGAATACTAGAATAACTGCAGATCTCTCTGCTGAAACCTTTCAAGCTAGAAGAAGATGATCATTGACTTTTAACCTCCTACAACAAAATAACTTTCAACCTAGGATCCTGTACCCAGCTAAACTAAGCTTCATTTATGACGGAGAAATAAAATACTTCAACGACATTCACATGTTGAAGAAATTTGCCACAACTAAACCAGCTCTCCAGGACATTCTTAGACCTATCCTCCATAAAGACCAACATAATCTTTCACCACAAAAGTAAACCCACCCAAAAAATTTTTGATCAAATTCCAACTTCCACAGTCACAAAAGGATTAAAAATGTCCACAGGACTCTCAAAAGGCTTATCAATATTTTCAATTAATGTGAATGGTTCAAATTGTCCTCTAAAGAGGCACAGGTTGGCTGACTCGATACAAAAATGCACGCCAGATATCTGCTGCATCCAAGAATCGCATCTTACATTAAAAGACAAATATAGA
>CAUYPK010126244.1:0-34510 GCA_963574355.1 Loris lydekkerianus
GCAACGACTCAGCAAGGCCCGGCCTGAAACTGCCTCTACCTAGATACAGCCAATGTGGTACCATGCCACTGGCCCGACCCTGTCACTCACCTCTTCCCCCGCCTTCTTTCCCTGCCCCTTCCCCACAATAAAAAAAAAAAAAAAATAAAAAAAAAAAAAAACACTAATGACAAAAAAACTTTTTTGTACTTACATTATCTCTATTAGCCAACCTCTCTAAAGACAGTGACATAAAAGGAAAGGAAAAGATAGGACAATTCATAGTTTCTTTCCCTTTTAGTTCTCCTTACTCATCAGCATACCACAGATAGCATGCCTGGGGAAAGTGTATATATTAGTGTGTGAAATACACAAACAGTTGAATTAGTTTTGTGTAGCATCTCCATTGTTCTTGGTAAGAATAAAAAACACATGCATGCATATGCAATAAAATATGAATTGTTTAAGTTTAGTAATGTTTCACATCATTTAAAAACTCTTCAATTTGCATTTAAAATTGAAATTAGCCAATATAAATATTAATAGTAGACTCCATACTAATAATTTAACTTTGTTTATTTATTTACATTTTTAACACTTTATAAAGAAACTCTATTCTCATTAGCAATTCTTCCCATTCTCCTCTCCCAGCAACTTCTGACAACCACTAATCTACTTTCTTTCTCTATGGATTTACCTGTTGTAAACATTTCATATATGTGGAATCACATAATATATGGTATTTTGTAACTGGCTTCTCTAACTTATTATAATGTTTTCAAGATTAATCCATGTTTTAGTAGGTATCAGTATTTAATTTATTTTTATAGATGAATAATATTTGATTGTGTCTATGCAACATATTTTATTTCTCCATTTATCAATTGATCCACATTTAGGTTGTTTCTTTTGGCTATTATGATTATTTATATTATTTATATGAACATGTCAAAGTTTTGCATAGACACATGAGTATATACCTAAGAGTAGAAGTGCTGGGTCATATGGTAATTCATTCTCTCTCTCTCTCTCTCTCTCTCTCTCTCATATATATATATGTTTGGGCTGGGGCTGGGGCTGGGTTTGAACCCACCACCTGTGGTATATGGGGCCAGCACTCTACTTCTCTGAGCCACAAGCTCCACCTGGTAATTCTATGTTTAATTTACTCAGTATCTATAAAAACATCTTCCACATCTAATAGACCTTTTTACATTCCCACCAGGAATGTGAGGCTTTCTATTTTGCCATGTCTTAGCAAAGTTGCTATTATCTCTTCTGTAATTAAAACCATATTAGGAGGTATAGAGTGGTATCTTATTGTGGTTTTGATTTGCATGTCTCAAGTGACGAATGATGTTGATAAAGGATGCAGAGTACACTTGTAGGCAGAATGTTCTTTATTTCTTTATTTATTTATTTAGGCAGAATGTTCTTAATTGCTAACAATATATTCTTTCCAGGAAATGTATATTTAGAACATTTGCCCATTTATGTTTGTTATCTTTTTGTTTTTGAGTTGTAAGAATACTTTATGTACAGTATATTCTGAATGCCTGTCTCTTATCAGGTATGTGATTTGCATATATTTTAACTCTATTGTAATTTCACAATCTCAATGCTGACCTTTGTAGCACAAAAGCTTTAAATTATTATATAGCTCAATATAACTATTTTTGTTTTGTTGCTTGTTATTTATTTATTTTTTTTATTGTTGTTGTATCAGTTGTCATTGTTGTTTAGCAGGCCCAGGTCTAGATGTATGTGAACAGCGCCCTAACCGCTGAGCTATGGGCACTGAGCCCTATATTTACTTTTTCTTTTCTTTTTTGAGACAGAGTCTCACTATGTCACACTCAGTATGAGTGCTATGTCATTATAGCTCACAGCAACCTCAAACTCTTGGGCTTAAGTGATTCTCTTGCTGCAGCCTCCCAAGTAGCTGGGACTACAGGTACCCTCCTTTTTCTTTTCTTAAGAGTTTCACTCTGCTATCCCAGGTTGGAGTGCCATGACTTTAGCCTAGCCCACAGCATCCTCAAACTCCTGGATTCAAGAGATCCTCCAGCCTCAGCATCCTGAATAGCTGGGACTATAGGCAACTGCTATAACACCTGGCTAATTTTTTAGAAGAGACAGGCTCTCACTCTTGCTCAGGCTGGTCCCAAACTCCTGAGCTCAAACAGTGTTCCCGCCTCTGTCTCTCAGGTTGCTAGGGTTATGGGTGTGAGCCACTGTGCCAATCTTCTTAACATTTTCAAGAGCGGTATTTATTTTTTTTTCTTCTTTAGTCTCTCGGTCTATACATAAACCGTTTTGATTTGGTTGTTGATCTCTCTTTTTTATTTGTTGGAGCTCTCATAGGAGCCCTTTATATATTATGCTCTTTTGATACGAGCTGAACTATTTCTTTGCCTGTCTTTTCTTGGTTGGGGTTTATTATTTAAGAGTTTTTGATTTTTATTTAGTTGGATTTATTGTGTGTTTCATATTTTGAATCATTAATTAGAAAGTCTTTTCCAGTTCCAAAGTTATAACAATTCTTTCATGTATTCTAGTATTTTAGAGTTACTGGTGGCCAATGCAATTCAAGAAGTATTTATTGACTGTCAGTATTAAGTACTAGATACTGTTTTAGGTATCCCTTCCCTCTGGAGTTCACAGTCTAGCATTTTTGTTTTATATCACTTAATCTGTTTACTGTCTGTTATTTTGGGCAAGTTACCACACTTCTTTGTACCTCTGTCCTCAGCTGCCCCTTGAGGGAGTAAGCAGGCCTGGCTTAGATGTGGGTAACGTGCCAAGTATATTTTCAATGCCGTGCAGGACATCCACCCCTAACCCACTACCCAGGCAGTGGATAGATCTGGAAGTTGATTTTTAATAATAAAGTACAATGGGGAAAGAGCAGAAGGATTTGAGCCAGGCTGCCTAATGTGTTGTAATGGTTTTATCGCTTAATTTTATTTCCTAATTTTTAAACATGTAGGGATTTTTAATCTTTTTATTATTGATTTCTAGTTTAATTTCATTGTGGTCAGAAAATTCACTTTTAATATTGTGAGATACATTACGAGACTTGGTTTATGGCTAGAATGTGGTTAGTTTTTATATATTCTGTGTGTGCTTGGAAAGAATGCTGTAGTCTCGGAATATGTTTATATTATATTAAGTTCATGAACTTATCCTAGAAAAAGTGGTCCGTATCTCATTGCTGGATATCATTGTGGTCACCTTTGAAGTACTTCCCTTGGCCATCTGGTCACCATAGTCATATTCAACAATGAGGTATATAGCACTTTTTCTAGGAAGACTTCGTGAACTGAATTGTCAGACCTCATATGACAATAGCTCTTAGGGTCATTCTAGAAAAAGACTTGCAAAATTGCTTTGAATGGTGGTCTAGGCATTGGTGTCAGTGCATAGCTACTCAAGGGGGAGTACCTCGAAGGTGACTATAGTGATATTCCAGCAATGAGGGATGTAGAACTTTTTCTAGAATGAGTTCTCAACCATGTCTGTCTTTGTGTACCTATTAGGTCATATATGATATTTAGGTTGTTAAAATCTGTATCTTTACCGATTTGTTGACAACTTTATCATTTATTGAGAAAGGTAAGTATTTTATATGTTTTGGTAATTTTCCTTACATATACGCACATTTGGAAGTACTGTATCTCTTCCTCATGAATTGAAATTTTTATCATTACAGAGTACCTCTCTTTTTGCCTGGCACTAATTTTTTCTATCTTGAGTACGTAATCTCTGTTCTTTTGGTTCCTGTTTCAAAATTGTATAGTTCCTTTCTTTTTTCTTTTTTGTAGAGATAGAGTTTCACTTTATCACCCTCGGTAGAGTGCCGTGGCATTACATAGCTCACAGCAACCTCCAGTTCCTGGGCTTTGGTGATTCTATTGCCTCAGCCTTCCAAGCACCTGAGACTACAGGTGCCCGCCACGATGCCCGGGGCTGGGTTTGAACCCACCACCCTCAGTATATGGGGCCGGTGTCCTACCCACTGAGCCACAGTTGCCACCTGTATAGTTCCTTTCTTGTTAGCTTTTTTTTGTTGTTGTTGTTTAGGTTTTTTTTTTTTGAGACAAGAGTCTCAGTATATTGCCCTTGGTAGAATGCCGTGGCATCACATCTCACAGCAACCTCAAACTCTTGGGCTTAAGTGGTTCTCTTGCCTCAGCCTCCCAAGTAGCTGGAGCTACAGGCATCCGCCATAATGCCCGGCTGTTTTTTGATTGCAGTTGTCATTGTCGTTTAGCTGGCCTGGGCTGAGTTCGAACCTGCCAGCCTTAGTGTATGTGACTGACACTGTAACCACTGTGCTAAGGGTGCTGAGCCTTGTTTGCATTTTTCATTGTTGTTTAGCAGGCCCGGGCTGGGCTTGAGCCCATCAGCTACTGTGTATGTGGCTGGAGCTCTACTCACTGAGCTACGGGCACTGAGCCAAATGTTTAGGGCTTTTTTTTTTTTTTTTGAGACAAGGTATCTGTCACCCAGGGTAGAGTGCAGTGGCATTGTTATAACTCATTGCAATAACTCCCATATTCCTGAGTTCAAATGATCCTTCTGCCTCAGCTTTGCCAGTAGCTGGGCCTATAGGTACCTGCCACCACCCCTATCTAATTTTTCTATTTTTTTGTAGTAATGGGGTCTTGTTTTTGCTCAGGTTGTTTTCCAACTCCTGAGCTCAGGTAGTCTTCCCTCCCTGGCCTTCCAAATTACGAGGAGTACATGTGTGAACCAATTAGTACATTATTGTTTGTCTTTTTATTTTATTTTATTTATTTATTTTTTGAGATAGTGTTTCACTTTGTCACCGTCAGTAGAGTACAGCTCACAGCAACCTCTAACTCTTTGCACTCAAGCAGTTCTCTTTCTTCAGCTTCCTGAGTAGCTAGGACTATAGGTACCCACCCCAAGCCCAGCTATTTTTAGAGATGCAGTCTTTCTCTTGCTAAAGCTGGTCTGGAACCTGTGAGCTCAGGGCAGTCTACCCACCTTGGGCTCCCAGAGTGCTAGGATTATAGCGTAGGCCACTGCGCCTGGCCTATTGTTTGTCTCATATTTTTATTTTTACATTTTATTTTATTTTATTTTATTTTTATTTTATTTTATTTTATTTATTTTATTTTATTTTTATTTATTTATTTTTTTATTTTTTGAGGCAGAGTCTCACTTGGCTACCCTGGGAGAGGGCCATGGTGTCATCATAGCTCATGGTAACCTCAAACTCTTAGGATCAAAAACTCCTCTGCCTTGGCCTCTCAAGTAGCTGGTAATACAGATGCCTGCCATAACACCTGGCTAATTATGCCACAACTCCCTGCTAGTTTTTCTATTTTAATTTTAATTTAATTTTATTTTATTATTTTTTGAGACAGAGTCTCACTTGGGTCACAAGTGAGTGCGGTTGTGTTATGGCTCACAGCAACCTCAAACTTCTGGGTTTAAGCACTTCTCTTACCTCAGCCTCCCAAATAGCTGGGACTGTAGGTGCCCACCACAATGCCTGGCTGTTTTTAGAGACAAGGTCTTGCTCTGGCTCAGACTGGTCTTGAACCTGTAAGCTCAGGCAATCTATCCACCTCAGCCTCTCAATGCTGGGATTGCAGACATGAGCCAACACACCCAGCTATTTTTTTTTTTTTTTTAAATAATTTGTTTTTTTTTTTTTAAGTGTGCAGCTATTTTTTGCAGTTTTGGCTGGGGCTGGGTTTGAACCCACCACCCTCAGTATATGGGGCTGGCGCCCTACCCACTGAGCCACAGGTGCCTCATGTGTGCAGCTATTTTTATTTTTATTTATTTTTTTTTGGAGTCTCATTCTGTTGCTTTTGGTAGAGTGCTGTGATGTCATAGCTCAAAGCAACCTGAAACCCTTGGAGTCAGGTGATTTTCTTTCCTCAGCCTCCCAAGTAGCTGGAACTACAGGCACTTCTCATAATGCCCAGCTATTTTTTAGAGGTGGGGGTCTCACTCTTATTCAGGCTGGTCTTGAACTTGTGAGCTCAAGCAGTCCACCCACTTTGGCCTCCTAGAGTGCTAGGATTATGTGTGTGAGGCACCTCATCCAGCCCTAGTTTTTCTGTGTTTATAGTAGAGACCCAGTCTTGCTCTTGCTCAGGTTAGTCTTTAAACTCCTGTGCTCAGGGGATCCACCTGCCTCAGCCTCCTTAGTAAAGTGGTGCTAGGATTGCAGGCATGAACCACTGTGCTTGGCCCTTTATTTTTTAAATGAACATATGTATAATACCAAAGAATAAGTTTCAACAAAATACTGCTCCCAGATTGACCAGCACAATTAGAACATGAGTTAGAGGCATGGCTGCTAAGCTTATGATTTAGTTTTAACTTCCCTTACCTGATTAGTGCTAATACTGCTCACGGCTGGTTGGTGAGAGTTTATGGGGGTTACACACACTTTGTTGGTTATCAGCTTTTGACAATGGTTCAGTGTGTTTCTGCTTGAAGTGGAATTTGTTGCAAAACCCAACAGTATTTTTCAATTCTGGCTGCTTAACTATCTTGTCAGAGAAAGACCAAAAGAATGCTCTAGGAAGAAAACATTTTAATGAGGACTGGGAATTGCCAGTATTATCTATTTTCTGCTAAAGATAAGGTGATTTGCTTGTGCTGTGGTACTTCACTGTATTAACCTTAAAGAAATTCAGGGCTCGTCATCATTATAACAACAATTTTTTTTTTTGCAGTTTTTGGCTGGGGCTGGGTTTGAACCCGCCGCCTCCAACATATGAGGCCGGCGCCCTACTCCCTTGAGCCACAGGCGCCACCCTGGATCGTAAACATTTTAAAATAGAGGGAAAGACATGGAAGATTGTTCTATGGCAGAAATTAAAAAGACAAAAGCAAAGGCGAAGACACCTCTTTCAAGTAGACTTGGAGATAATGTCACTGAAGCAGCTTTTCTAGTTGTGTTTTATTGAATTTTCTCTTTATAAAATGTCCTTTTTTTATCCTTGGGAGTATTCTGTCTTGTAGTGTGTATCTGATACTTACTATATCTGATATTATTATAAAGTAGCCACTCCACCCTTCCTCTTTGTAAATTTAGCCTAGTATATTTTTCTGTCCATTTGCTTTATTTGCTTTAAGTATATCACAGTCTTAATGTGTTTTAACTTTATTTTTATTTGGAGACAGAGTCTTACTATGTCACCCTTTGGTAGAGTGCTGTGGCATCACGGCTCACAGCAACTTCAAATGGCTTAAGTGATTCTCTTGCCTCAACCTCCCAAGTAGCTGGGACTACAGGCAATCACCACAATGCCTGGGTATTTTTTGGTTGCAGTTGTCACTGTTTAGTTGGTCCAGGCTTGGTTCGAAACCGCCAGTCTCAGTATATGTGGCCGGTACCGTAACCACTGTGCTATGGGTGCCGAGCTTCTTTTGGTTACTTTTTGTGTGAAATAGCTTGTCCAGCCTGTCACTTTCAACCTGTTTGTGCTTGTGAATGTAAAGTGAATCTCTTGTAGGCAGCATACAGTTGGAATAGTTTTTTAGTCCATTTTCATTTAATATTCTTTCTGATAATGAAGAATTTATACAATTGTCCTGATTTTTTCCTGGATCTTTTTTTCCTTTTTGTTCTCCAGTTGTTCCCTTTTATTCCTTTTCCTCTTCCTTTTGTGTATGTCTTTTTTTTTTTTTTTTTTTTTTGAGATAGGAGTCCTAAGCTATCACCCTGGTTAGATGCCATGGCATCCAGCTGATAGCAACCTCAAACTCGTGGGCTCAAGTGATTCTCTTTTCTCAGCCTCCCAAGTAGCTGGGACTATTAGGCACCTGCCACAACACCAGGCTATTTTGTTGTTGTTGCAGTTGTTGTTGTTGTTTTAGCTGGCCCAGGCCAGATTCGAATCCGCCAGCCTTGGTATATGTGGCTGGCGCCCTACCCACTGTGCTACGGGCACCGCCTGAGCTACTGGCGCCGCCCCTTTTGTGCAGATCTTTCAGATATTTTCTTTGTGGTTTTCATGAGGATTGCAGTCAAAATCTTAAGTTTGTTAATAACCTTGTTTCAATCAATACTGATTTAGCTTAGCATACAAAATCTTCGCTGCTCTTCATGTTTTTCCCTCAAAATTTGTAGTTTTGTGTGTCCCTGTGTATTGTGTACCCATGAACCCAGGCCTATAGTAATTTTTTTCATTTGTCTTCTAAATCATGTAAAAAGGATTCATATTGTATGGTAAATTTTTAAGTTTCTGAGCAAGGGAAACCTGTAATCTGAAAAGGAGAGGTATAAATTAAAGAAGAAGTATAAATGAAAAATACCATAATACTGGCTTCTGTTTTTACTTACATAGTCATCTTCCTGGAGTTATTTTTTGGTATGGCATTGAGTTATTGTCTAGTGTCTTATCATTTTAGCGCTGTAGGACTCTTCTTATTTCTTGTAGGGCAGTTCTACTTGCAACAGACTCCCTTGGCTTGGGTTTCTCTGGGAGTGTCTTTCTTTTTCCATATTTGAAGGATAGTCTTATTGGATACAGAGTTTTCAGATAATAGAAGTTAAAAAATATCACATTCCCTAATGATTCGTATGTATTTTGATGAGAAATATGTTATCTTATTGAGTTTTCCATGTCTGTGACTTAATAGCTTCTTTATTAATGTTTTCAAGATTTTTTTTTCTGTAGTTTTAACATTATGTCACTGTGTATCCTTTTGTGTATTTTCTTGGTGATTAGCCTGCTAATTTTCAAAGTTTTAGGCCATTATTTCTTCAAGTCATCTTTCTACCCATTTTTTTGCTTCTTCTGGAAGTTCTGTTGTGTGTATATTTGTAAACATAATTGTGTCCTTCAGATTTCTTCCTAGAAAATCAATATCTGTTCTTCTGTAGGAACAGTTTCTGCTAATTTTTCCTATGAATATTTCATGCTTTTTGGGGGGATGTGTTCCCTAATTTCCTCAAACTCATGGACATGTTTAATATTACAGTGTGGTAACTTTGGAAGTCAGATTCTCTTCTCTCCTAAGGGTTTTAATTTTGTTGCTTACTATGTGCAAAGCTGTTTGTTATTTTTAGTGACTTCTTACCAATTTTTGTAAAGTGTATATTTGTCATGTGTCTGAATTCTCCGTATCTTTGTTTTGTCTTCAGCTTGTTTTAATAAAGATTTCCTTGGATACCAGGTGCCAAATAATGATAGAGAAAAAGGAAAAAAAAAAACCCAAAAAATATCTCAGTGAATACAGATAGGCTTATGTGCCAGGCATTCAGGCATTCCTTTAATTGTTAATCAGTGACTTTCAACTCTGCCTTAGTATACATAGAGATTAACCATAGATTAAGATTTAGTATCTCCTCTGTTCTTTTTTAAGATAAGTCCTCCCATGAGCGTGCCTGTGGCTCCTACATTTCCTAGCACACTCACGTTCTTTTAAATGTACCAGATTCTCCCCAGTTTTTCTTCCGGGGCTATTGGCATCCTCTTATGTGCCTTACCCAGTAATCTTCTTGGCTAACATGTTTGTAGGTTGTTTTCACTTGTAGTGATTTTGAGGGTGCATTTCCATCCTTAGAGAGTTTTGAGCTATTTTTAAAGGAAAGAAGACAAGCATATAGCATCAGTCAGTCCTTTAGTAGTCACTTTTATTTGCAAAGAATTGGTGTTTTTTTGTTCCAAAGTGGCTTAAAAGTCAGCTCTCCTTCTGAAATCAGGGACCAAAGGTCAACACTGGACTCTCCAAATTCAGGGCAAACATGGGTCAAGGGCAAGTAAAATGCCCAAAGATTTTCCACCATTATTAGGTTGTCTTTTCCTTGACTCGGGTTTTGTTTGGTTGCAGTAATCTTTTGTGTACTTATTCTTTTCCAGAGTTCTGATAAAATTGGCTCCTGGTTGACTCTTTATAAAATGTTTCTGTTGGTGGGATGTGCCCTTGTAGCTGCCTATGCCACCAGTGTTGCTGTCATAAATCTAGATAGTCTTGTATGCCCATAAATCTTGAATTTTGTTCTGAAATAGTTAAGGTCTTTGACCCTTTCAAGTCCTGCTTTTACAGTTTGTTAGGTGGCTCTGGAACAGTGTTTCTTCTAAGGGTAATTCTACTGAAGCAAGACTTTTCTTGAGTGTTTTACCCTGTAAACTTTGAGTTTTTTCAGTCTGGCTTTTGGAAACAGGGACTGTTTCTGGCTCTTTGGGCCTGTTGGCCACTGTTCCATCTAATCCATTTGAATGGATCTTTCCCTGACCTCAGGTTATTTTCTCATGCACAGGCACTGGTAAATAATCTGCTGAATCGGCACACAGTATAGCCTGTGCATATCCCTAAGGTTCTTTTTCTTTGAAGAGCTCTTTCTTTCAGTACTCTCTACAGCCAGTTTTTGCTGACCTAGTCTCACCATATCTTAGTTACAACTCCCAGACTCGGGAGTTTGCCCAGCTGTTGCCAGAAAAACTCTCAAGACAGTGAGCTGGGACAAACCTAGGTCTCACTTCATTTGTTTCTTGTCTTGCTCTCCTTTGTTACCTGACATCAAGTGTCTGGTAAATCATTGTGATAAGTATTTTGTCCATCAGATATATGAATTGTTTCATGCAGAAGGCTAAATTTGATTCTTATTATTCTGCTTTGGATCAAAGCAGAAATCTACCTTTGCTTTTTTTCTGTTCTGTTATGTTATGTTATATTTTTATTTTTTTAATTTTTTGAGACAGAGTCTTACTCTGTACCCTGGATAGAGTGCCTTGGCGTTATAATTCACAGCAACTTCAAACTCTTGTGCTCAGTCTTCTTGCCTCAGCCTCCTGAGTAGCTGGGGCTGTAGGCCCTTGCCACAGCACCGGGCTAATTTTTTCTATTTTTTAGTAGAGACGGATGAGGGGTGGGGAGGGGGGTCTCTCTTTTGCTTAGCCTGCTCTTGAACTCCAGCTGCCTCAGCCTTCCAGAGTGCTAGGATTACAGGCGTGAGCCACTTGAGAGAGTCTCACTGTGTTGCCCTCAGTAGAGTGCTATGGTGTCACAGCTCACAGCTACCTCAAATTCTTGGGCTTAAGCAATTCTCTTGCCTCATCCTCCCAAGTAGCTGTTACTACAGGTGCCCGCCACAGTGCCTGGCTATTTTCTTTTTGCTGCAGTTGTCATTGTTGTTTAGCTGTCCTGGGCTGGGTTTGAACCTGCCAGCCTGGGTGTATGTGGCCAGTGCCCTACCCACTGAGTTATGGGAGCTGCCCCAGCCAGGATTTTTATTTCTTTTCTTTAGTTTTCCATAGTTTTGCTAATGTGCTTTGGTATTTATTTGTATTTATTCCTTTAATTTATAGTGATTCTTCAGGCTATGGCTTGCTGTCTTTCTTTGTTCTGGAAAGTTTTTAGGTAATATTTTAAATATTGCTCTTGTGCCATTTTCTGTCTCATATTTCTCTGAGCATTGATTACATGTGTGTGTTAGGCCTGCCTATTATATTTTTCGTATCACCTCCCTTTTTTGTATTTTATATTTTTGTGTCTTATGCTGACTTTCTGGGTATTTTCTTCTGATTTGTTTTGTTGCCCACTAATTTTCTTTTTTATCCATTGTCTTAAACCATTGTTAGTTCCACCCATTGATTTAATTTCTGTTTGTATGCCTGGAATTGTTATTTATTAGTGTAGTTTCCAATTCTTTGCAGGAATTTAAAATATTTTCTTGTATGTATTTGATCGTAATGAGCAATTACTTCAAAATCTGCATTTGATAATTCCAAAATACTGATGTTTTGATTTTGTTTTTGCTCATTTACATTGTCTTGTTTCTCATGTGTTTGGTACCTTTTTATTGTGCTTGAAATTTTAAGTAACAAATTATAGAAATTATTTGTAGCCAACATCGTATAATTTTCTTCCAGAGAGGATATATATTTGTATCTGCCTGGTGTCTTGGGTTTCTAATGTAAGACTACCTTAGTTAAATTTTAGAGTTTGAGATGGTCAGAGCCCAGGTGCATCTCTAAGTACTTTCAGTTTACTCCTACTCCTGGATTGTAGGCCTTCACTGTCATACCTGAAAGAGGGTGAGTGAGGGTTTACTAGCTTCCTTTCTCCTTTGGTTCCTCGTAGATGTACATTCCTGTACTACCAGCCTCCCGAGTTTGACAAAAGATGCTTTTTATCCTTACAGTTCCTTTCTCTGACATAGGCAAATGTTCCTTGACCAAAAGTGACCAAAAGCTGAACCTAGGACTTCTTTCTTTTCTCATTTTTAGCCTAGTAGTTCACTACCAGCTCTTTTTTTAATGCTATCAGTTCATTTTAAAAATCAAAAGAAACATTAGTATCAATTAAAACAAACATTTAATATCATCAATTAAAATATTTTCAGTTAAAATTAAAATAGTAAGATAATGAATGTTAATACTGATGTTGAAAGTAATATTTTTAACACAAAATTAAAAATTCAGTATTGGCATTTACATTCATTAAGATTATAATGTTTAAGGATTAAACATTTTATTTATTTATTTTTGCAGTTTTTGGCCGGGGCCGGGTTTTAACCCACCACCTCTGGTATATGGTGCCGCTGCCCTACTCCTTTGAGCCACAGGTGCCGCCCCCTAAATATTAAACATTAAAAAATTTTGCAGTGGTTCTAGAAGTAGTGTTGATCTGAATAATCTGCCCTTAGAAGAAGGGTCAGTGCCAGCATCCAAATTCATAAAGGTTTCCCTTTTATTTGTTAATACATTATGGTGAATAATAGCTGGAGAAATGATTTAGGAGTGCTTTATCAGTAGTGGTTTGACAGTTCTCATACAATGGGAATAAGTAATGATTTGTTAATGTCTTTGTTAATTCCTCAAATAGGGATTTAAGGAATCTCTTTAGAGAGTTAATGATTTTATTTTTGATAAAACTGACAAAAATGAAATTATTTTTATTTATTTTTAGGTTGGGCTCATGTGGTTTGTGCCCTATATATTCCAGAGGTACAGTTTGCCAATGTTTCTACAATGGAACCTATTGTTTTACAGTCTGTCCCACATGATCGTTATAATAAGGTATAGTGGATATTTTATTACTGTTTTTGCTTTAAATTATATAATTATATAAATTATATAATTTTTTGTTTTAAAACTGGGAGATGGGTTGGGCATGGTGGCTAATATCTGTTGTCGTCTTAGCACATGGGAGGCAGAAGTGGGAGGATTGCTTGAGGCCAGAAATTTAAGACCAACCTGGGCAATAGTGGGACTTGCTTTTTTCTACAAAAAATAGAAAAATTATGCAGGAGTGGTGGCATGTGTCTTTAGACCCAGCTACTTGGGAGGCTGAGGCAGGAGGAATGATTGCTTGAGTCCAGGAGTTTGTGGCTGCAGTGAGGAATGGTGATAGCACTATCCTCTACCCTGGGTGACAGAGTGAGATTGTGTCTTTGAGAAAAAAATAGAAACTTTTGGGAGGTGCAAAATAATTGCTTGTATTTCCTTTTCTTTCTTTCTTTTTTTTTTTTTGAGACAGAGCCTCAAGCTGTTGCCCTGGGTAGAGTGCTGTGGCATCACAGCTTACAGCATCCTCCAACTCCTGGGCTCAAGTGATTCTTCTGCCTTAGCCTCCCAAGTAGCTGGGACTACAGGCACCCGCCACAATGCCCACCTATTTTTTGGTTGCAGCCGTCATTGTTGTTTGGCAGGCCCGGGCTGGATTCGAACCTACAGCTCAGGTGTATGTGGCTGGTGCCTTAGCCGCTTGAGCCACAGGTGCTGAGCCTTGTATTTTCAAAATAAGTGTCTGTTAAAAAGTTCAAATTAAAAATAATAAATAAATAAAAAGTTCAAATTAGCTCCGTTCATTTCTTCCTCACTTGGGAAGGACAAGTTGAATTTGGCATACCATCAAGGACGGTAACAAAGATGGCTTCTAGTGCCTTCCTTCCCCACCCCCCAAGCCTTTACCTTCATAGAAGGACATCTTATCTTATATTTTTGGAGGCAGAGTCTCTCTTAGTCACCCTGGGATTGAGTGCCATGGAATTATAACTCATAGTAACCTCAGACTCTTGGGGTCAAGCACTTCTCTTTGTCTCAGCCTTCTAAGTAGCTGTGACTACAGACACCCACCACAATACTTGGCTGTTTTTTTTAAAGACAGGCTGTTGCTCTTGCTCAGGCTGGTCTCGAACTCAGGCAATCCTCCCAGAGAGCTAGGTTTACAGGCATGAGTTACTGTGCCTGGCCAGCTTCTAGTGCTTTGATCAAACCTCAGAGTCGTGGCCTCTTGGCCAGGCACGTGTGGATTCATATTGTTGCAGCATTTGCTATATACCTAGGGGTTGCAGCTTTCTAGAAGTTTGTGGCTGAACCAAGGAAGAAGTCATTTGCAGAGTTCTACAGAAATTATTCTATGAAAGATTTTTAGGAGATGAAGGCTGGTATCTTTCAGACCGCAAAGTCTTGGGATATAAAGAATTCTTTGGGCTGATTTACATAAAAGTTTGTCACTGACCTGTGTTCTTGAGCTATAATTATGAGTGATACATAAACAATACATTTGTGTTGTGTTTATAAATGGAACAAAAAGGCATGGGTGATAGCATATCTGTTTGAAGCATGGTTTACTAAATATTTTAAGCCTATTGTTGAGATCTGTTCAGAAAAAACGTCCTTATAAAATATCACTGCTGATGGAGAATGTATCTAGTCACTCAAGAGCTATAATGGAGTTGTGCAGAGAGATTAGTGTTTTCAATCCAGCTAACACAGTACCCAGTGGATCAAGGATCTTAACTTTCAAGTCTTATTATTTAAGAGATAAATTTTATAAGGTTTTAGTTGCCATAAACAGGAATTTCTCTGATAGATCTGGGCAGAGTAAATAGAAAACTTTCTGGAAAAGATTCACCTTTAGATGTCAGTAAGAATGTTCAAAACATCAACATTAACAGGAGTTTGGAAGAAGTGGATCCCAGCATGTATGACTTTAAGGGCTTCAAAGCTTTAGTGAAGGCGATAATTATAGATGTGGCGATAGCAAGAGAATTAGAATTCAGGGTGCAGCCTAAAGGTGTGACTTATTTGCTCTAGTCTCATGATCATTCTTGAGTGAATGAAAAGTGGATTCTTATCTATAAGTAAAGAAAATGAGGTCCAGGTGCCGTGGCTCACGCCCATAATTCCAACACTCGAGAAGGTTGAGGCTGGTGGATCTCTTGAGCTCACGAGTTCAAAACCAGCCTGAGCAAGACCTCATCTCTAAAAAATAGCTGGGTATTGTGGTGGGTGCCTGTAATCTCAGCTACATGGGAGGCTGAGGCAAGAGGATCTCTTTTGAGTCCAAGAGTTTGAGGTTTCTTTGAGCTGTGATGCCATAGCACTCTACCAGGGGCAAGAAAGTGAGACTCTGTGTCAAAAAAGAAAGAAAGAAAGAAAGAAATTGGTTTTTTGAGGGAATCTACCCCTGGTAAAGATGCTATCCTAACATTATTGAAATGACAGCAAAGGCTTTAGAATGTTCTATAATCTTAGTTGATAAAGCAGTGGTAGACTGTGAGGAGATTGACTCTAATTGAAACAGCATGGCCATGCTATGGAAAAATGTTTCATGAAAGGAAGAGTGAATCAACGAGGCACTCTTTATTGTTTTATTTGAAGGAATTGCTCTAGGTCCCTCAGCCTTTAGTAGCTACCTTGATCAGTCAGCAGCCACTAACATCTCAGCAAGACCAGAGAGAAAAGACTTGCTGAAGGCTAAGATGATTGTTAGCATTTTTTAGTAATAAAGTATTTCTAAATTAAGGTATATACATTGTTCAGACATAATATTTTGCATACTTAAGAGACTATAGCATAGTGTAAATATTTTTATAGGTATTAGGAAAGGAAACATTTGTGTGGCGTACTTTATTGTGATATTCACTTCCTTGTGGTGGTCTGCAACTTAACCCATAACGTGATGTGTCTGTAGAAAGTTTACTACTTCTTTGTTTTTTTTTTTTTTTTCCTGAGACAAAGTCTTACTATGTTGCCCTCAGTAGAGTGCTGTGTCATCACAGCTCACAGCAACCTCAAACTCTTGGGCTTAAGTGATTCTCTTGCCTCAGCCTCCCAATTAGCTGGGACTACAGGCGCCCGCCCCAACACCCGGCTATTTTTTGGTTGCAGTTGTCACTAGTGTTTAGCTGGCCCTGGCTGGGTTTGAACCCACCAGCCTAGGTACAGGTGGCTGATGCTGTAACCACTATGCCGTTGCTGTCCCTCCTTTTTTTGCTGTTAACATAAGTAGTATGTTTCTAACCCAACAATACATTTGTTTAAATTTTTGTTTCATAATAGTTTATGTTCTTTATGTGGGTTTTCTTATTTACCATTTTGGTTTTCCTTTTTCTTTTTCCTTCCTTCCTTCCTTCCTTCCGTCCTTCCGTCCTTCCGTCCGTCCGTCCGTCCGTCCGTCCGTCCTTCCTTCCTTCCTTCCGTCCTTCCTTCCGTCCTTCCTTCCTTCCTTCCTTCCTTCCGTCCTTCCTTCCTTCCTTCCGTCCTTCCTTCCTTCCTTCCTTCCTTCCTTCCGCCCGCCCACCCTGGATAGGGTGCTGTGGCATCCCAGCTCACAGCAAATTTCTTGCCTCAGCCTTCTAAGTAGCTAGGACTACTGGTGCCCACCACAACACAACACTTGGCTAGTTTTTCTATTTTTAGTAGAGACAGGGTGTCACTTTTGCTCAGGGTGATCTTGAACTCCTGAGCTCAAACAGTTTACCTGCATTGGTCTCCCAGAGTGCTAGGATAACAGGTGTGAGCTACTGTGCCTGAAACCATTTAGGTTTTTCGTCTTTTCTTCCTATTGTTTTGAACTATCTGGTGTTATATTTCCTTTAGTATTTCTACTTTGTCACGATATCATTTCTAACTTTTTGTTTGAGAATTTCTCTATTTTACTTTTACTTTTGAAAGGTAGTGTTGCTAGGTATAGGATTCTTTGTTTATAGCCCCTCACTTCCCCCCTCAGCATTTTGAATGCTATTTTACTACCATTTATCCTCCACAGTGCCTGATGGACCCTCAGGTGTTAATTTTATTTTGTTTTTCTTATGTGTGATGAGTCATTTTTCTTTTGCTATTCTTAGGATTTTTTTTTTTTTTTCATGTTCTTTGGCACTACTGTGAATGGAATAAAGTCCTTAACCGTTTTTTTAGCTTGACTATTGTTGGTGTGTGTGTGTGTGTGTGTGTGTGTGTGTGTGTGTGTATATATATATATATATATATATATATATATATATATATATATATATATTTATAAAAAATAAAAAAAAATATCTCAGACTATACTTTTAAAAAGTAGGTGAAAGATCCCTACAAAGAGAAGTAACTAGGAAACTCTGATGAAGAAAATTACAAAGAATACAAAAGAATGGAAAAACATATCATGATCACAAATAGACACACAATCAACATTGTTAGAATGTCCATATTAGCCAAAGTGATTTACAAATTCAACACAATCTCCATGAAGTTTCCAAAGTCATACTTCACAGATTTATAAAAAAAGTAATTCTACCCTTCATCTGGAACCAGAAAAGAGCCCAAATAGCCAAAACAATCTTAAGCAAAGAGGGAAAAATCAGGAGACATCAGACTTCAAATTACACTTCAAGGCTACAGTAATCAAAACAGCATGATACTGACATAAAAATACAGAAATGCACCAATGGAGAAAACACACAACCCAGATGTAAAACCATCTACCTACAACCAACTGATCTTTGACAAGGGAGACAAAAATGTACAGTGGCAGGTGAGGGGGGAAGACATGCAGAAGAATGAACCTCTCACCACTCACAAAACAATTCAAAATGGACAAAAGATTTATATCTAAGGAATTAAAACTTACAAATTCTGCAGGAAAATGTAGCAAAAACTCTTCTAGATATTTGTCTAACCAAAGAAATTTATTATTAAGACCACAATGGTAATTAAAGAAACAACAAAAGTAAATAAATTGAATTTGATTAAACTGAAAAGCTTCTGCACAGCTAAGGAAACAATAAATAGAGTAAATAGAAAATCTACAAAATGAGAAAAATAATCACAACCTTTACATCCAATAAAGGACTAATAACCAGAATTTACAAATAATTCAAGCAAATTAGAAAGAAAAAAAAACTCTATTAAAAATTGGGCAAAAGATATGAACAGAAGTCACTCAAAAGAAGAAAGGTAAATAGGCAATAAACACATGAAAAAATGTTCGATGTCACTAATCATGAGGAAAATACAAATTAAAATAACAATGAGTCATCACGTAACTTCAGGCAAATGGTCTATAATAGATGCAGGCATGAATACAGAGAAAAAGTAATGCTTCTACACTGTTGGTGGGACAAAAAATTAATATAACGTATATGGAACATATATGGAAAACAGCATGAAGGTCCATCAAAGAATCTGGCCTAAAATCAGGCCTGCCATTTGATTCAGCAGTCCCACTACTGAGTATTTACCCAAAGAAAAAAAAATACTTTTTGTCAGAAGGACACCTGCACTCAAATGTTTACTGCAGCCCAATTCACAATTGCAAAGGTATGGAACCAACCCAAGTGCCCATCAATTCATGGGTGAATTCTTTTTTTTTTTTTTTTTGTAGAGACAGAGTCTCACTTTACCACCCTCAGTGGAGTGCCATGACATCACAGGACTCACAGCAACCTCCAGCTCTTGGGCTTCTGCGATAATCCTGCCTCAGCCTCCCAGCAGCTGAGACTACAGGCGCCCACCACAACGCCCGGCTATTTTTTGGTTGCAGTTCTGCCCGGGCTGGGTTTGAACCCACCACCCTCGGTATATGGGGCCGGTGCCCTACTCACTGAGCCACAGGTGCCACCCCATGAGCGAATTCTTAAAATATGGTATATGTACACCATGAAGTATTACTCAGCCATAAAAATGATGAATTAATACCTTTTGCAACAACCTGGGTAGAACTGGAGATTATTCTCCTAAGTAAAGTATCTTAAGAATGGAAAAACAAACACCACATGTACTCACTATTAAATTGGAACTAACCAATGAGGACACATGTGCACAGAGGGGAGTAAACCTCAGTGGAAACCAAGCAGGGGAGAGAGGGGAGGAGGGGAAGGGGAGAGGAGAGGAGAGGAGCAGGAAAAACTTACCTAAAGGGGACTGTGAATACTATTTGGGTGAAGGGCATATCTATAGCCAGCACTCAAGCATAACAAAAGCTATCCATGTGACCTGAAATGTCTGTACTCCCTTAATATTTTGAAATACAAAAATGCTCTATTTTTTAGTCAAGGAGAACAAGAAATCTATCTGTGAGTAAGGAATGATATCATCCGGAGATATTATAATAGCAAGTGTCAAGTCACTTTTCTAAATGTTTCATGCATGTCTCACTTATTTCTTCCAATGCCCCCATCATAATGAACTATTACCTGCCTCTCATTACAGAAAAGCATTTGAGACATAGACAGATTTAATACTTTGCCCAACTGGTAAGTGGCAGAGTTAAGACTTAGTGGCAGGAAATCTGAATATAGGGAAGCCTTTATACTTCAGGAGTGTATACTGTGCCATGTCAATAGTTTGCAATGTTAATATTTTAAAACAAATTATGACTCTCTGAATATCGATTGAAACCAATACCAAGTACTATATACTACTGTTAATTTTTGATAATTCATGTAATCATAATATATCAATTAACATAGGAGAACAACCTCAATGTCTGTAGTGAGACAAATAGATAAAGAAGGCACGACATATACATACAATGGACTATTCTCCGGGCATAAAGGAGGAAATATCATTATTTACAGTAACATGGAGGATATTAGGCTGAGTGAAATAAGCCAGTCACAGGAGAACAGACACTGCATAATTCAACTACAAGAAGTATTTAAAGTTGTCAGATTTATAGAAAGGAGGTTGCTGAAGGCTGAGCAGAGGGGGAAATGAGATGTTCAGTGGGTATGAGTTTAATTATCCAGGAAGAGTAAGTTCTAGAGATACACTATATGATGTTGTGCCTACACATAACAATGTTGTACTGTGGGCATAAAAAGTTTGTTAAAGAGGATAAGTTCATATTAAGTCTTCTTATTGCAATAAAAAATGAAAGAAAAAGGAATTCATATAGTACACCTGACTATATGTGTGGTGATTAAAACACCACATAACTTATATGATTCATACAAAGGCTTATGTGGCAACAAAGCATGTTTATGTTAGCTTGACTTTTAATAAAAATATCCAATGTAGTCAATAGTAATATGAAGCCAATATATAAACAATTACATACCCACACGATTGATAAAACAAATATAGTCTAGCAAGGGGGAGGGGTGAGAAGGGGGGGGAGACGGTGATTGTCATGATCTTATCTAATGTGAGAGTGTTCGGCAATCCCCTCTCCAAAGGCTCAACTACAACTTGAACTTTACCTTGAAAGTGAGAACAGTGTAATCTAAACATTTGTACCATCATATTAATTTGAAATCAAAACAGACATAACCAGCATTGTTTTTTTAAAATGTAGCTCTTTTGGGGTGGTGTGTGTATGCGTGCACATGTGTTAAATTGACAGGAATGGTAATTTGAGAAAAAAAAAAAAGAAAGAAAAATCATCATCTCCAAAGTCGTGAAACTACTTTCATTTTGTTGTTGTCTCTGTTGTTGCTGTTGTTTGAGTCCAGACTGTGACTGACATTGTCAATCTGGTCAATTTTCAGGATGTGTAACATGCACCTAAGGAACTATATAGCACATCAGCCCTATCAGCACAGCCTGAACCCTCAGATGTGGGCAGCGCTGCATTGATGGCGCCTTTGCAGGCCACAAAGCTGGATGCTTATTGGGTGCAGATTTAGGATTGGGCAGAGAGGTGGACCAACAGATGTATGTAGTGTTCTTTAATAGGATTAGTGTCCAGAATTCATGTGCTCTCAGTGTCAACAAGGACAGCAGTACTTCTCCAAGACTTTTATTAGTGAAATACAGCATGTCTGAAGCTCAATAAATGAAAAAGCAGTTACAATGTCAGGCTGAAGGAAAACATTGAAATCCATTTAGAAGACTTCATGCAAAAAGATGCCTAACTGCTTACCTAATTGCTTCATTTTCAGGCCAGCCACTTTATTTTCTATTTAAAATCTAGGCTTGCTGACTGTGCAATTATTGTGCATAAAAGCAGCCCTTTATTTAATTGCATAATATATTTTTTAAAAATAGCTCTACTTGTATTACAGTAGTTAGTTCCAAAAGACCACTATTTTACTTTGTTAGGGCTTTCATAACAAAGTTTCAAACGCCAAGTGGCTTAGCCAACAGGAATATGTGTTCTCACAATTATGAGACCAAAGATCTGAGATCAGGCTGTCATCAGGTATCCTCTGTGGCGTCTCTCTTTGGCTTACAGATGTTATTCTTTTCCCTTTTTCTTCACATGGCCTTTCCTGTGCATGTCTGCGTCCTAATGTCCTCTTTTCATAAGGACATCAGTCATGTTGGAGTAAGGCCCGTCCGTCTGACCTCATGTAACCTTATTATCTCCTTAAAGATGCCATCTTCAAATACAGTCACGTTCTAAGGAACTAAAAGTAAAACTTCAGCATACGAATTTGGGGATGACCCACTCAGCCCACAACAAATACCTCCCTCCAGTGTTCCTCAGTTCTTTTCTTTTCTTTTCTTTTCTTTTCTTTTCTTTTCTTTTCTTTTCTTTTCTTTTCTTTTTTTTTGTTTTTTTCTTTTCCTTTCTTTTTTTTTGTTTTTTTTTCTTCTCCTTTTCCTTTCCTTTTCTTTCTCTCTCTTTTTCCTTTCCTTTCCTTTCTTTTCCTTTCCTTTACTCTCTCCTTCCTTCCTTTCTTCCTTCTTTCCTTCCTTCCTTTTCTTTCTCTTTTCTTTTTTCTATAGTTGGGGAATCATTGAGGGTACAAAGAACCAGGTTACACTGTTTGCATTTGTTAGGTAAATTCCCTCTCATAATTGTGTCCCACCCTCAAGAGGTATGCCACACACTGACCCCCCTATCCACCACCCTCCTTCCCGCTCTTTGCTTCCCCATTCTCCCACTCCCCACCATGTACTAGCATAGTTGTCCTCATATCAGAATTGAGTAATTTGGATTTTTGCTTCTCCATTCTTGTGATACTTTACTAAAAGGAATGTGTTTCAACACCTTCTAGGTTAAAACAAAAGATGTAGAGTCTTCATCATTTTTTGTGGCTGAATAGTATTCCATGGCATACATATACCACAGCTTGTTAATCCATTCCTGGATTGGCATGCATTGTTTCCAGAATTTGGCCATTGTAAATTGTAAATTTAACTGCAATAAATAGTCTAGTGCAAATGTCCTTAGGATAAAATGATTATTTTTCTTCTGGGTAGTTGCCCAGTAATGGGACTGTAGGATCAAATGGGAGGTCTAGTTTGAGTTCCTTTCTTCCTTAAAGGTTGTATTAGTTTGCATTCCCACCAACAGTGTAAAGTGTTCTGTTCTCTCCACATCCACACCAACATCTGCAGCTTTGAGACTTTGCGACATAGGCCGTTCTCAGTGGGGTTAGGTGATATCTTAGGGTGGTTTTGATTTGCATTTCTCTCATAATTAGTGACAATGAACATTTTTTCATATGTTTGTTAGCCATTTGTCTGTCTTCTTTAGAGAAGGTTCTAGTCATCGCACTGGCCCATTGATACAGGGATTGTTGGCTCTTTCTTGTTGCTTGCATAGATATTTCTTATAAGTCTAATGTTCCATACCTCGTTAAGCTGGTCTTGTGGAATATGTAAGTGAAAGCACTAATATCAAAAATAGCTGGAGGGGAAAAACTAAGTCAAGGAATAAAATACCATTTCAAAGGCTTCTAACAGGGAAGAACTTCACAAATATTTCTAAATGGATCTAGCCTAACTTGCAGTTCTGACCATAATGATTAATAACATCTGTAAAAAAAAATTTATAAGGAGCAAACTAAAATTTTTAAATAATATATGTACCTCACATAACTATTTTATGGAAACAGCAGGAGTTATTTTATTAAATCAGGTAGTTTTTTTTGTTTTTTTTTTTTTCTTCTTTAGCAAATATCCTGTTCTTAGACATTGTAAATGAGAAATGCTGGTCAGTGAATGGAGTTATAGGATTTTACAATCTCCAAAGTATGTTGATGGAAATTACAGAGAATACTATGGGAAATTTAAAGGTTATATTTGGGGAAAGGGTGATTATAAAGGCAATCAAAATGGGCTACACAAACTTTACAGATTTCCTGTGTCGGGCTAGAGCCAGGGACAATTGCACGCAGGCTGTCCCAAGGGTCTGTCCTGTCTTTCTATATTCAATGAATCTATGAAACCAGCTGAGGGCAGGCCTGGTCTAAACATATATCAGCCCTGAACCCATTATAATTCCCTCTGTATTCCAGTCTAATGGAAATTTAATTGCCCCAGTTCTTTAGCCAAGTCAATTCATTTTAATCTGGCATACAATGTATAAAATATAGAAATTTTTAAATATTATTCATGATTATCTTATTTTCTAAGGGACAGAATGCCTTATACAGACAAAGGGTAATGATACAAGTTATGATAAGATCAATTTTAAAAAATATAGTTTCAGAATTTTGAAAAGGGAGCTCTTTCAATAGAAAACTAATATAGATATATCACCCTTGACTTCTATGGGAATGATTGAAGATAGAGTTTCTCAGCCTTCATATGTTGACATTTTTGTGTTCTTGGTTATAGGAATTTGCTGTAGGTATTGGAGGATGTCTGCCACATTCTTTGTCTCTACACACTAGATGCCAGTAGCACTCAAAGTTGTGACAATGAAAAATGTCTCTAAAAATTGTCAAACGTCCTCTGCAGTGAAAATATTCAGCTTAGAAGTGTTAATATGTGGCAGAAGTCAGCAGTCATTTATAAGTAAGGGGTGTGTCAGTCTTCACAACATTAACTTCTTTTGGTCTGGTGAGGGCCCATGTCTCAGAGACGGCATCTTCTGCTCCTCGTATGGAAGTAGAGACAAGGCAGCTCTCTCAGGCCTCTCCTATGAGGGCACTAATCTCAGCCATGGGACATCTGTCAAAGAGCTTAATGCTGTCACCTTGGGCATGAAGATTTCAACATATGCATTTGGGGAGAGGGGTTATAAAAACATTCAGACCACAGCAGAGCACTAGAGTTCAAGCTGAAGGAAAACATATGGATTTGAAAACAAGCAGGGTGAAGGTAATAGTTGAAGCTGTGGAATGTTTACCAGTATGACGCAGGAGTTTCAAGAAAGATGCTTGAAGTGTATTTCTACTTAAGTTTTATGGGAGGAACAATTCAGGCAATGTTTTTATTTTAATGAATATTTATTGAACACCTGAGTCAGATCTTAAGGATTTAAAAATAAAGAGGGACACAAGACTCTCTCTCTAGAAATTTAAAATCATTGGAGTCAATGAAAATTACCCACTGCTGCCTCCAGGTATTTTCCTTCGTAGTTATTATCTTGTTCAGTCAAATCCTTTCCAGGTCTAGACATCCTCCCCACAATTAATATATTAATCCCCATTAGTTTTTTTTCTTCCTTCTGTCATACATTTTCTTCTTTTGTTGCCTTCCTGCCTGCCTGCCTGCCTGCCTGCCTTCCTTCCTTCCTTCCTTCCTTCCTTCCTTCCTTCCTTCCTTCCCTCCCTCCCTCCTTTCTTCCTTCCTTCTTTTCCTCTTCCTTCCTTTCTCTCTTCCTTCTGTTTTTCCACCCAGTGGTTACTGTTTATTGGGATAAATTAGCCAGTTACTTACCATTTTGTTTCCCTCATAGCCCACATAGCTTGTTCAGTGATACTGGTTTTCCAATCATCTTTACCCAAGATATGGTAGTGTTCTTAGCTTTAATTCTTTCCTTGACTTTCCCCAGCTTAAAATGTCTTATTTACATTAAAAATATGACAAAATGCATCATCATATGAGGCCTTACAATTAAGTTCAGGAATGTGCCACCATGCCCTTATGTGACAGTACTGTACAAACAACTGGGTAAGGTTTCATCACCTCAGAGTATCAGTGTCTCTCAGCTGAGTTCCTGTGGACATGTGGTGGTGTCTTGCTGAGCAGTATTCACTATGGTTGTTGCAGGTTTTGTGTGCCATTGTGAGAAGGTCAGTGCCTGAATTAGAGCAATGAACAAACACTAAATTTGGCAAGAGTATAAGTGAAATCAGGACCATGTTAGTCCGAGTTGATGGGGATAATGCTATGAAGAAAATAGCAATGTCCCAATGGGTTAAATACTTTTCTGAGAGGAGAGCACCCGTCACTGATGAAGAGAGGCAAGCACAGGCAATAATGCACACAATTGACAAAAACATGGAAAGTTTTTGTAAAAGTTCATGGAATTATGCATCAAAATTGCCAGTTGACTCTGAGGAGCAGTGCAGACCAAGCAAACATTGATAGAGAAACAGTAAAATCTTAATTAGAAAGGTGTGGTTTTTGCATCACCACAATGCACCAGCTCACAAGGCACTGCCTATGAGGGAGTTTTTACCTAGTAAACAAATAACTGTATTGGAATATCCTCCCTGACTACCTCATCTGTCCCCTGATGACTTTTCTCTTTACCCAAAGACAAAACCAATATTGAAAGGAAGACACCGTGATAACATTCAGAACATCAAGGGTAATGAGACTAAAAGTCCCATGGCCATTCCAGAAACAGTTCCAAAATGACTTCGAGGGGTCAGTGGACTAGGCCCCGGCGCCTGTGCACAGCTTCTCAAGGGGAGCACTTTGAAGGTGACTGCAATGATATCAGCAGTGATGTGGGCAGCACTTTTTCTAGGATGAGTTCACAAACTTAATTGTGAGACCTTGTAAGATGACATACTCTCGTTTGCATGAACATAATGACATTTATATCTTTCAAATTAAGGAATTCAAGTGAATTTAAGTCTGTTATTTAGCTTTTATGATAGCATATAAGAAGTAAGGCATCTAAATCTGACGATTATAGTAATTCCATGACTTCAGCTCCATTTTTCAAATCATTATTTATGGTGATCAAGAAAACATATTTATAAGACCTTAAGGTTGAAAGCAATGAAGCTATGTATATTCATATATTCATATATTGACTAAGGCAGTGCCACTGTCTTCTGTTGCTTGATATGCTTGGCATTTTTTTGGTTGATTTTGCATAGCTAGATTTCTGCCTGCAATTATCAGTGAAAGCGTGAATCTTCAGTACTTCCCTGATGAAAGGGAAAGTTTAGGGAAAAAAATATAAGGAAATGGAAAAAGTCCATGCCCTTCAACTGTGGTAATGAACTGAGGAAAGTTGGAGTGTGCTAATGTTGGAATATGCTAATTCCCTGAATACCGCTGGGATAGGATTTTTCACTGTGGCTGCTCAGCACAATGGATCCAGGAAGACCGTGCTGATGAGACTGCTATCTGACTGTATGGTCCAAATTGCAAATTGCATCCGACATAAAATTCTTTTTTCTTTCTTAGGTTCAGATCAATTTGGTTTGATAATGCAGCTATGCACTCCTCTGCACAATTCTGTTAATCCTTTCCAGAAAGTATGAGAGATTGGAATATCCCAGTAAATAACTGACCTCTTCAATGAAAGAAAAAAAAGAGGATTTGCAATTTAAAATGTCTTAAATTTTAGGAATATAAATATATATTAGAATAAATTCATAATTTAAAAGTGTATAAAAATAAATTACAGTGGAGAATAGAAAGCTATTTTCTAATACTTTTCTTAGAGTGTGCCGAGAAATGAGAAAAGTGCCATCCTAAGGGAAATCCTGAATGAACCCACTCTCGGTTAAGGTCATCTTTGTTTTTATGAACTTTTTTAAGGGAAAATGGAAAAGTAAAGAAACAAGACATGGTAAGTTGTCAATTTGGGAGAAAACGATTGATTATCCTTGCATAAAAAGACTTCTACCTTTTGATTGGTAAATAGCTGCATTTGGACCTTTGCTATCAGTAAGAGGAAACAGTTTCTGGACTCCCAAGGCTGTGCACCTGCTTTTTGAGTGCTGCTGCTCTGTCCAGGGACTTCTCTTCCCCAGAACCACAAGCCTAATGACCCCACTGAGCTAGACATCAGACAAGTGCAATAATGATTTCAAGGAGGGACTAGATGTACTTCCTCCCACATCTCACCTACCACCCTTCTTATTTCTATGATTTTAAAGTACTTTTATACCCATGTTACTCATAAGCTTCCACGCTAATCAAGAGAGCCAGAAATATTCATCAGTAAGAACAAAATTACTAGTTCTGTGACACAATGTTCAAGAAATAAATTCCCATAAGCATATATTTGAATGTTAAAAGATAGGAAGTTGGATAGTTCTGCTGAAAAATAACCATAGTTTTTATTGTACCATTGTTGGAATTATATGAACATTTTTTGATCCCAATATTAATTAATGAGGTGGCATATTTTCTTATGCTCATCGGTGAAGTCAGTGATTTTGACTTATATTTGCCTTAATAGTTATCTTCCAAAATTCCTTCCATAATCACCCTATTTCTGTATTTCTGTCATTTGTACAACAAATGATAATTTTCGTAGAACTTTTACAAAACTAGTGTATTAGGATGGTGTTTGTAAAACTGAGCAAGGCCCACAGCCCGTTTGTACTATTCACTTGCTCCTCTTAGGCTGGATTTGACTGAAATTGGCATATTTCTAAGAATTCCAACTACTGTGTAATTGTTAGAACTTAAGAATCATGGTGTTTTTTGAAATATTTGCCTTTACATTCTGTTAATCATCATTATGGAGTTTGGGGTTCCAATAGGAAAAGCTGCACTCTGGCATTAAAGGCTAGTTTAAAATTCTTGTTTTCTCCCACATTTCCTCTAAGAATACCTCGCCTAACTTTGTAGCCCGTAATAGATGGCGTTCCACTGCTATTCCACCACGCCGCTGTCCTCCATGGCTATGCCAATGGCCAAGGCCATCTGATTTTAGCATCTCCTTCTGCCAGGCTCAGCTTTTCATTCTGTCCTTCAGCCCCTGGAAAAGCAGCATTATAATTGTCTGTCTGGCTTGAGGCTCTCCCACAGTGAGGTTATTTGCAACTTATACCTTTCAATAACAGTGCAGGTCAGCTCTCTTTTAAAACTTTTTGTGTGCCCTTCCCTTGGTGATACAGTGTCTGCTAATGTAATAAATGGTGAGTGGTAATACGTGTTGGACAATAGAACATATTGCATGTTGCCTGGCTAACAAGAATGCATTTAACAAGGGCCTTCTGCTACCAGTACGGTGAGTTTTGACTAATGACACAATGGCTGCTTAGTGTAGGAGAGATTTGTGTTCAGGAGAGGAGCCTTTGTGTCCTGTTTAAATAATAACGTGTAGGCAGCCTCCTACTCTGCCCCTTTTAATATCTCCCGATTGCTAAAAAGCACTTATATATATGTGTTTCTTCATTAATTTTGGAAATTAAAATAATCTTAATGATTTTATTAAGATTTGGAAGTAATTTTTTCCTCTTAAGGATAAACTTTTCATGCCAAGTATTATAACACGTTTTATGAGTTCTACCTCAAATACTGAAAAGTTATGTTGGCCATGACAGACATAGTCCACAATAATAAAAAAATATTAATTACAGTTACTAAAATACATTTCAATTTTTTCAGGTTTATATAAAGGAGGAAATATTGTGCCACAAAATACAGCGACCTGCACTGTGACCCCAGTTTCCTCAGTGCACATGCACCTCATTTCCTCAACTTCGGCTCAGTTGATTCCACCAGCTACTCTCCTAATATTCCTTTTAGTATGAAAATTCTGTCTCTTATGTGAATTTGTAAACAAGTAGAGAACTAGCAGGATTGCTTTGGAAGAGCTAGTAGTTGGTGATTACCTCTTGCTATTTGGTTAGAATTTAAAAGTTAATGGATGGATAGATTAATGATAGAAAATTGCGGAGGGAGATAAATGCAATTTATCCATGTTACCAGTTTCTGATCAATTCTATCAGTAAAGAAGTTACAAGGAAAAAGAAAATAATACCTTTTTCTTTCATTTTCTACTTACTAGGACTAACTGAAGTCATATTTGGGTTCAGAGCATGCAGAGGACACTTAAGGACAATCCAACAGTTATTTTAAAAGGAAGAGAGGCAGAGTCTTACTGTGGCAGTAACACCAGAGCCAACTGTGTGGTCAGCAGCAGAGCCAGCAGTGGGGATGGACTTAGGAGACAATCATCACCACAGAGGGGACAGGGGGGAACTGGCCAACCACAGACTACTGGGAGGGCACTTGGCTTCTGAGAAGTAATTTACAGCAAGGACAGCAATAAATGGGATCAGGACTTGACTCTGAAATAATGTCCGAGGAGCAATGGAGCCAGTTCTGTTCCTGCCTGAGACTAGAGCTCGAGAGGGAGACACTTCCATTAGAAAGCCTAACTGTTATTACCTGACAGTGTAACAGCAAGGCACTTATGACTTGGAGGATTACGAATGATGAAACCGAGAAGGAAAGAGCATCTGTCTTCATAACTCAAAGAAATATTTTCCAATAATAGTTAACAGAGTCAACAGGAAAAATCACAGAATTAGTGTCACATCTGGACACACTGTTATGGTGTCTGCTAATGGAGCCGATGAGCTTCTGATTTCAATAGTTATTGCAGCACCAGCGTCAGGAGGAGAGGATCTAACAAAACATTGTCTTCATTGCGTATCGGGGCTTGGAATCTGGCTAGAAACATAAAGAAGGAAAGAACAATTTTGCCACAGGGTGACACACCTCAGACTCACTCCAAGAAAATCAACGTGAAGATACAATTTACTACTGCATTCACTTAGCATTCCCCAGCGTCCCTCCCACCCCTGGAAACAAAATGACAAAGAGGGAACTATGGTACGTCTCTCTGCCGGTGCCCAGTAGTGACTTTCTTGTTTTAATCGGCTGAAAGATACAAAATTCCTACGCATAGGTTTCGAGAAATGGGATAAAAGTAGCAGAAACGGTGTGGTCTCTCAAGCATCTGCAATTGGTTAATGTCATGAAATTCTCTGCCTTCTGGGACAACTATGGGATTTGCTCTGTTAGCTCATGGAGTGCAAGCTCAGAACTCTCTGCAGACACCCAAAGACTTCCTTGAAAGATCAGATGTTAAAGAGTTTGGCACAGGGCAGGAAATGCCAATCTCTTCTTATTTGGATCAGGTTGGAACTCAACATTGCTGTTTTTGAGAGTATTATCATGAAAATGGCATTGTTTGTCCATATTGGTGAATACCAAACACAGGAGCTGCATGCTAAAAATATTGTTAAATCTCAAGCAGATTTTAAAATGCCTCCTACTATGACAGATTCCAAAGTCTGGTAGAAGGTTAAGAAAAATATAACTAGCAAAAGGAATTTGCTGATCATGACATCTACTGATGAGTGACAGGCTGCATAAATGGTGAAGAATCCCTTTAGAAGCTACGCATTCATATTTAGCCATTCATTCAACAAACATGCTCTAGGCTTTGGGCAAGCACTCTAGTAGATACTGGAGTATACAAAAACCCCAAAAGAATCAGACATGACTACTACTCTTTAATCTTATTTCACTAAATAAATTATAAACATATTTCCATAAGTATAGCACCACAGTTTTATATGGAATATGGATGTATATGTGTGTGTGTGAAAAGTTACCTATACCTTGTATACAGAGGGTGCCCCCAAATGTATACACATTTTTAAAAAGGAAGAAACTGTATTAAAATTCTAGAAGTCTAATATAAAATTCTTCACATTGGACTTCTGCAATTACAAGAGATATAAGATAGAATGTGCCAGGTAATAAATGTCATTGGCATATATTAAGAATTACAATTTTAATACAGTTTCTTTTCTTTCTTAAAATGTACATATAATTTTTGGCACCCTCTGTATGTATCTGTATCTGTGAAAATTTTAAACAGTCATTTTTATTTTTGCCCATAAAGCTTGCCCTGAATTGCTTTTGGTTTGTCATAAACATAGTTGAAACTAAATCTTTGCTCAATTCCTCAGTTAATCTGTTAGGTTAATTTCCAGAAGGAGGATTGATGTATGGAAACAGTTTAAAGCTTTCAGTGTTTATTATCAAACTGTGCTGCAGAAAGCTTATTCAACTTGTTTCTCTAATCAGCAGCATATAAGATATTCCATTTTCTTCTGTTACTGCCAACACTGAGTGTTATCACTTATAAAATTCTGAACGATTTGATCAGTAAAGAGTAATGGCTCATTAACGTTTTTATTTTTATTTCTTGGTTTATTGGTGAATTTCAAAATGCCTCCATACATTTGTTAGCCATTTAAATTTCTTCTTTTATGTACTGCCCATGAACGTCCTTTATAAATTTCTTACTGAGTGGATTTATTATTTTTAACTTATAAACACTTCCATTTATTATTATTTATTTACTTTAAATATAAGTGTATCATATAATTATTTAAAAATTTGCCACCAAAATAATATTTCTACTTAAATTTACACTTTTCTGCTCTTTCACAAGATCTTCGCACTAAAACTGTAGTAATACACATTACTTTTTGGTTTTATTCCTCTGAGTCTCCATTCTAACAACAAGGTTGCCAATTTAGCTCAGGGTAGCCTTTTGCCATTGAATTGCTTTGTCAGTTACTTGGAAAGGAGGAAAAAAATTCAACACTGAGGGAATCGTATAAAATCTATACTCCATGCTTACAAAGTTTAGTTTAAGAAGTTCAACTTTCTACTGGAAGTCTCTGAGTACACAGTTAATAATAGACATTATTCCATATAGTGGAGTAGATAAGAATTATGGTTAGAATGAAAATAATAATGTTGCTGATTAAAATAAGACATGCAAACCTGTGTTAAGTAATTCAAGAGGAAAGAAATTTCTATAAGCAATTTGTTAGCAACCATACCACCAAAGGGGTCTGCATGTGTTAATTAAGCTATGTTATGAAGCAACAAATGTGATATTAGTGAAATCACAGAACACTTTGGTAATATTGTAATATTCCTTTATCATCATGGGAGACATTTCTGTGTCCCCCAGGGACAAAGCCCATAAAATTTTAAATCAGACTTTAGGATACATTTGGCCATGTTTACTGACCTCTATGTGAGTACAGATGCTACCTTGGAGGGTATCTATTTGCTTTTACTAGTTTTTTTACCTATCAACTAGTGACAGTTTGAGTAAAGTAACTTTTCAATAGATGGCCCCGGGATAGACTAAATATAGAAAGTTTACCTCTTGGTTCTAATAGAGACAGACACATATTTATTTACTGTTGCTATTGATGGCAACATATTAGTATGTTTCACTTTCCCACTGTTGAAAAACACATTTATCAGTAATATATCATAAATAAATAAAATACCAGACCAACACAGGTGGAACAGATTTTAAGTTTGTCAGACAAATATACTTAAAAGAAATATTTCTGGAATATTGTTGTGTTTTCAATCATATTAAAAAAAAATACAAAAGTAACAGTAATGTATTGTTTTTGCATAAGTTTCACCTATGGGGAAAAATTATTAGAAAGTAATAATTAGAAGTAATTCTAATGTAATTAGAATTAGTAATTCTAAGTAATGCCTTCAGTGATCATTAAGGATTAAAAGCAACCCGATAATATTAAAAAATTGGCTCTAACTCTATTTCTGTTATTCAATGCCAATTTTTGTGTGTTGCTATTTCAATCAAATCCTCTGCATTTTGATTTAGTTGCAGCCACTGTCAGAGACCACACAGTTCAACTTCCTCATTTTACATAGGAGTAAACGAGAGATCTTGGAGGTTAAGTGATTTGCCCACGGTCACAGAGCTAGTTAGTGACAAAGTAGAAGCTAAAACCCCGGCTCCCAACTCCCCGTGAACCTTTCCACTTCACTATGTTGAAATTCTAAAACAGTACAAAATCGTAAATTAACCTTTAAATAGTTAACATTTTTAAGTTACTGTGGCCTAGAGAATTTTGCCTGGGTAGGGTAAAATTCTAAAAGTATAGCTTATTAAATTCATAGTTTTTGTTTGTTTTGTTTATTTCAAATTGATTTGGACATTACATTTTGGGGGTATTATTAAATGTACCCAAAGATGTGTGTGTTAGGACTTCTAAGACCTCTCTGTTCCCCCTTCACACTCCTAAATATCTGTATCTCCCTGTATCTTCCTATATGTTAGTGAAATAACTTACAAAAGGCCAAAATCAATTTGGTATAAAGAATTAAAAGACGTTATGGACCTCAAGATACCTGCCAGCAGTGAGCGTACTGTAAAACCTCTAGCCAAGCTCAGAGGTTTGAACATTCCCAGAATTTTGTTGATTTTACCCCCCTAACAACATTACATTTTCTAATCCCTTTCTAATTAACCTCTGTCTTGCCGCTGAAAGATTTAAAATAATTAATAAGTAAAATAATTATCAAGAGAGGCACAAGGAGGGGACATTCAGCATTTTTCTGGGTCACCCGGGCACCTGCTCATACTTCCCAGGAGTTTCTAAGGCCATGCTATGATATATGCTACTTAATAACCAGTTCTTAGGAACACTTACTAATCCATAAATCTTTTAGGTACAGATACTAATTACAGCCACAACCGTCCTTGTTAATATTCAGTATCTAAAACACTGAGGTGAATTAGCCTCAAGACACACAATGCTTGCCAGGAAGATAGAAAGAAATTGAAGCTTTCTATCCTGATTTTCTTTCTATACCCTAATTTTTAATGAAACCTTGAAGTGTTAAGGCAGCAAAAGGAAATGCAGAATGGCTCTGAGATAAGAAGGAAATGATGTTAAAGTGGGAAAAAATCAAGTGTAAACCAGACAAGTTTGGTGGATTAGGCATCTATCAACAGAACTCAATGAGGTACTGTAGAACTAGAAGATGATGATTCTAGCTGTTTTGTACTTTGTTCTTAAATTGTTGGAAATAATTCACCCTAAATTTCCTTTGAACATGTTGCTATTTTGTATTAAGCTCTCTTGGATTGCCAACAGCAAGTATATTATAGGTACTTATTTGAAACACACACAAAAAAACTGAAGTAGAATTGAGTGGAGTGGGGGAGAATATACCTGCAATATAGTTGCCAGTGAGGCTTCACTCAATCTTACTTAAACCTTTGGAGCTGAGTTGTCAGTGTTGCCCCAAATTTCAGCAAAGAAGACACGCCTTATATCCCTTCATCAGTGAGTCATTAACTCTGAGCCCTCCCTCCGGGTGAGGAGAGTGAGTTGATTCTGTATGGTTCAAGCAATTCTTAGAGAAGAACAAAGTTGTAATTCCTCCAAAACTAATAAGACCAGCAGCTTTAAGATTGATACTTAAGACGTAAAGAGACTCCACGTTCATAAATTAATGAAGGGAATATGGCTTTTTTTAAAATTTTTTTTTTTATTATAGATAAAAATATGCACCATAGATGTGGCCCAACCCATCACCCTCCCTCCACCCAAACCTCCCCCCTCCCTTCCCCTTCCTTGGTCCTTTCCTCATAGTCTTGTGGTATAGTTGGGTTATAGCCT